>JBBHKE010002138.1:106186-122204 GCA_037447655.1 Zygnema cylindricum | reverse complement strand
AGAGAGAGAGAGAGAGAGAGAGTACTTCAATGAAAAGCAAATGAATTGAAGGAAATCTTTCGAGATTGACCGGACGAGCACCAAGACAGAAACAGTACAGTACGACTTGTTTGCCCACCATGAGAGAAAAAAACCGAGGGAAGAAACAACAGCCAAAGATATGCAATTCACAAAGAGAGTGGAGGATATTTATTAGGGTAAATCTTTATTCTGATGTATCTGAATTTCCCGATGAAAATCCCAGGGCGAGGAACTTCTTAAGACTTCCATTACCGTTAAGCTCTCTCTCCAGGAACTTGCCTGATGTAAACATCCAATAGCGCAGACTGTACCCATTTTTCTGTTATAAATTCCTTCCAAATTTACAATATGTCGACTAAGCCTGCAATAAAACAAAAAAGAAAAAAGGAGAGGAATTTTCTTAAACCGCGTTTGGCCACCCAACCAGTAGAACACTATAAAATTATTTGCTCAGAATATCATTCATATATATCTGAACCTTGAGACCCACGATAAATCCACACCATAAATAGTGTGAACTTTGAGAACAGGTTTATTGGTTCCAACGAAAGCGTTAATTCCCGAACTTTGGAATTATTTGCAAAAAAGCCCAAAAGAAACTTCAAACAAACAAAGGGAGACTTCTTTTTCCTGAGATAAAAGAAAGCTTACCCTTTCTCGGGTAGATATGTCTCTAAACTAAGAGCAACTTTTCCCGTTGGAATACTTTTCAGAAGCACCTCAGGATCTTTCAGAAATCTTTCCAATCTTCCCGCAAAAGGTTGAGGAAATAACCAAAAATCTTCAGAAAAACAACCGGTTTTACGATTTCCCTCGGGAAGAAAAGCTTCTCCCAAATTAAAGCCTGTTGAAGTATTAACTTCTTTTGTAATTATTTCCGTATATAGTAAATTCATATTGGAGAACCTATTAGGAAAACCTCCAAATTTAGAATCCGTGAAATTATCTCCTCCTCCACGCTGGGAAGCTACTGGATTTGCGTCCATCTATTATTAAATCATATCAAAACAACAAAAAAAGACACATTCGTTAATTGAGTCTCCTTCTTTTGTTATATTTCGTCTTTTTTTCTTTTTTACTTTTGAGACCAAAGGATTCAGATATCTAGGGTTCCTCTTCTATCCTCTGTCCAGGCTTTCAACTTTCCCATCTCTCTCTTTCCTCCCTCCTCTCTACTCCCTTCTGTCTGATCTCAATTCTCCCTTCTCTCCTCTTCTTGCTCTCTCGCCTCCCTCTCCTCCCCTCTCCCTCCTCTCTCTCGTTTTGTATGGGATGAATAAAATCAGAACGTCAAGTTTTTTCCGCAGAATTTGTTGGGCTTAAAAGAAATGGCATCCATTAAAAATCAAACAAAATTTGAGCTCAAAACTTGGGCTTTTTCTTTGTGTTTTTGAGCTTTGAGCTATTTTAAGCTTATTGAGCTTTGGGCTTTTGAGTTGAGCTTTTCAGTTTCAAATAGTGTAGATATATCGAGGATATTTTCTTGATATTTGGTACGTGGTATTTTTCTGATCCTTGATACAATATACAAATACCGCTTTCTGATAGAGTTCGGGCGAAAAAAAAAACCCAATGGACGGAAGAAAAGAAGAATCCCTCGGCCGTCCATATGCAAACAAATGATACGGACAGCCAAGATTTAAGGGTCTAAAGGTCATCACCCTAACCATGCCAAAATACAAATTTAGTTTTGCGAATCGGGTGTAAACCGTGAAGTACAAATATTTCATTGCTCTATTGGATTTAATGCGACTATCCTCCAGACTATCTAACTGAGGCAGAAAGAAAGAACTATGGCAGGGGCGTGCTTTATATCGGAGGTGAAGCCATTGTTGCAAATAGAGTGGAGAAAAAAGGGATTGAAAAGCTATGTTTTTTATTAAAAAACTAATTGCAAAACAAGAAGTAGAAACAAACTAAATAGAGGACAGAAATTTCCCGAGAGTGACCTCTCGAGAACTAAAGGAACTTTCCTACCCTGAAGAGGCACTTGACCTTGTTGGAATTCTGTTTTCTTCATAATTCTACTTTGCTTTAAACTCAAACTATTAGACTCAGTGCTAGATAACGTAGTCCAGAATCTGCTTTACGTTATCTATTTCTGTACCTGTACCTCTTTCTTCCACTGTCTCCTGGATTCTTTTTCAGTCCTAGATTTGAAATTCTACCAAAGGACATCTTGCCCTTTCGTCCTACGTTAAGAAGAGCCAAGTGACCTTTCGGGATCATATGGGCTGTAGAGAATTCTGTAACGATGTCACTACGTGACACCCTCAGTTACTATTTTAGCTTCTTAGTTCATTGTAAAATTCACTTGTTCTTTCTGTTTGTTCCTTTCTGTATTTTTGTCCGCTGCTATGACTACTCATTCAATAGGTTATGGGCCTCCCTCCGTTAGTTCGAATACCGTTGCCAAATGCAATGGCATGGATTTCTAGGGGTGGATATATCAAAATGAACACCTTTTCCGGCGTGAAAAACTTTCGTCAATTATTAACGGAAGCTAAGGGGAACCTTCTGATGCCGCCGCTAAATCCGCCTGACTCATTCGCAATGAGGAGGCGCACTCTAGACTGGTCTTCGCACTTCAACCCTCGCAATTAGACCTCATTCGTGATGCCACCTCGGCACACAATGCTTCGACACTTCTGTCCACCGCATAAGAAAACAAATCCTGGTCAAACAAATTACTTCTTCGACGCCATAGACACCACATATGAAAACAAATCCTGGTCGAACAAATTACTTCTTTGACGCCAGCTCAAAACTGCTCAGAAGAATCCTGCAACACTGCTCAGAATCCTACGTCAACTCCTACGTCAACTGTTAGGATGAGCACTCATTACTGGGATTGGATCTCTTACTCCTCCGTACGTCCTCTGCAAATTCCTTATCCGAATCACTGCTCTCAACCTTGTCATCATCCTATTTTTCCAAGGGCATTTCTTCTATTGTCACAACCTTGTCATCATCCTCTTTCAAGGGCGCTTTTCCTAGTGTCACGTAGACTGTGCGAATAGGTGATTCACTAACGACCTTACCTCTTTGTGATGCATTGCCGGCGAGTTTTGGCGTCAGAACCTTCTCTCAAGTCTTCTCTACGAATCGCACCTTTTTCTTTGTCTTTTCTTCCATCAAAACTTCCTCCTCCCCTCCTGTGAACTTCTCATAATGACTCTCCTCCTCGTAATCTTGAGCTCGTTTGGACTCATTAGCTCTTATCACCATCCATTTCAAATTTTCCTTAAACTCGAGATTTTTGGACTCTTTAACCATTCTAGTAACAGGGTTATAAATTCGATACTGCATTGAATTCTCACTATACCCTAGAAAACATCTTTCCCATTACCGTGCCGCAATCTTCCCATCTCGATTTTGTTCATCTACCTACCCCATAGCCTCACATCCCCAAATCCTTAAGTGTTTCACAATAGGCACCTGTCCACTCCAAAGTTCCTCTGATGTTTTGTTGCCCAATGCCGAGTTGATTCTCCGGTTGGTAACATGATTGGACGCCTTAATTGCTACTCCCAAGACGATGTGTTAGTTTTGTCGTATAGAGCATGGCCCGCACCATCTCATGCAATGTTTGATTTTTCCTATCTGAGATTTCATTCGATTGTGGGGAATCAGGAGTCGTGAACTGCTGCTTAATCCTTGTCTCTCCTTGTCTCTTTACAATATCCAGTGAAGGAGAGCAATTCACCTCCTCGGTCCAATCGTATTGGTTTTACCTGTTTCCCGCTTTCTCTTTTATCCATGACCGCAAATTCTTCAAATGTCTCTAATGCATCTAACTTAGCTTTTAAAAGATACACTCATGTCTTTTTGCAAAAATCATCAACTATCACCATAATGTATTTATTTTTCCAATAGTTTCTAGATGTTTATCCCCACAAAGATCTACATGGACTAGGTCTAAAAGGCATTCGCCTTGAACTGAAGATCATTACCGGATGAGGCTTCTTTTTATGTTTCATTTTTGTGCAACCTACACATCCGATGACTTTCTCTTATGTCGCCACGTCGAGTCCTCGAACCGCACCATGACGAATCATGTCTTTGATGTTACTCTCTGAAGTGTGACACATTCGATGATGCCACAACGTGAGGTCTTTCTTACCTGCATCTCACTTTCTCTTTCCTCAAATTCATTAAATGTCTTTTATATACATCTTTGTATTGTTCTTTTTCAATTCATATCGGAGCAGATTACTAGCAATTCTTGCCGGTATGGCGGAGAAAAAAAAACCTGCGGCAGAAGCTAGAAGAGGAGTTACGGTTACACACAGTATGATTAGTTCGACGAATGGGGGGAGAAAAATGTGAAGTTTAGCGAAGACATGTTCGAACGCTTTCAGAGTTTCTCAAAACACAAAGAGGTTACGACGATGGAAGTGGTAATGATAATTCTAATTACGCAAAATAAACAAAAAAAAAAAAAATGAAAATCTAAACCATATGAGGAAGAGGAGGAAAGTGAAGATGATGATCTTAAAGTTTTCAATAAGACCATCCTCTTTAAATGTTCCAACTATGCAATTTGGAAAAGACGCAATCGAAGAGTTTTCACACCGAAAAAGCTTAGGGACATCGTGATCGAAAAGGAGACGCGACAGAATCTTTTTGTGGATCCGAAAAGAGAAGAGATGTGGGACAAGAAAGATATGGCGGCATCCACCACACTAAAACAAAGTTGTGCCAGTTCCATGCAATAATATCTTTTAACTCATAATAGGGCTCATAATTGTTGGATCGCCTTGAAAAATGCGTTCCAAAAGGGATTTGAAACAAATGAAAATTATCCCTTTGAGGAGTACATTGGGTCTAGAATGAAAGAGAATGAGTCCGTTGATGAAGGAGTTAAAAGATTTAATGTCGTTATAGAGTAACTTCACTCATTCAATAACTTCTCCGCAAAAAATGAGAGGCTGTTTATTTTTATGACTAGTCTTCAGAGCAAGTTTGCGGTGGCGAAAGAGGTCATCAAGGGGCAAGAGAAACCGACACTGGCATACACTATCAACCACTTGACAATACAGAAAAAGATAAGGCAACATCAAAGGAGGAAAACAAATGATCATCCTATGATCATCCTATCCGAGTTATCAAGAGGAGGATAACGGAGGAGCTTGGTGCTTCAGAGGATCTAGTTGGAGAAGAGGTGGACCTTGTGGACAAAGAGGCAGGTCACACGCCCAGAAAGAGGATCATATCAACGTGATACCTTTCAGATGACATGCGGCAATTGTAACGAGACTGAGCATTGCTCTTTTGAATTTTGAGTGCCCAGACAAAAGCAAACAGTGTAACATTTGTCAGAAATAGGGACACACTAGCCGCGTCAGAAATAGGGACACACTAGCCGCGGTTGTTATCAGAACAAAAGAAACAGGCGCGGAGGGGACAATTTAGAGGTAGAGGAAGTGGAGGAAGTAGCTCATCAGGTAGAGGGGACTTTGTTGGAGATGGGCCAATGGGACTAGATCAAGAAATCTTTGTTTCACTTGCAAAAGAATCACAGGAAAAGTAAGAGAATGTTTTATTTCACACACGAGGCAAGGAGAGAAAAATAAAAGTTAACAATTGGATCATAGAGTAGGTGCTACAAATCACATTTGTTCGGATCCAACACTATTCACTAACAGTAAAAAACTCACTGTACCAAAACCTATCATAGTGGCTAGCCGTACGATAAAGTATGTTGGATCTACTGACACAAGGACAACTAGAGTCAATAGAATACGTTATAACAATGTGCTTTACAATCCAGGAGAATGCATCAATCTCCGAAGTGTCCCACGATTTCAAAAAAAAATTGGAAGAGCTATATGAATAGAAGGAGGCAACATCATTTAAGTAGTGAAAAATAACCATTTGCGGAGGGCATTGTAATTGAAAATATGCAAAATACATTTGATTTGGAGGAAACCAGAAAATAGGAAAGCGGAAAAAGAAGAGCACCTTCACTCGGTAGAGGTCAAGGAGGACCTCACGTTGTGGCATTATCGAATGTGTCACACTTCAGAGAGTAACATAAAAGAGATGATTTGTCATGGTGCGGTTCGAATACTCGAGGTGGGGACAAGAGAGAAAGTCATCGGATGTGCAGGTAGCACCAAAAAAAACATAAAAAGAAGCCTCATCCGATAAAAGATCTTCAGTTCAAGGCGAATGCCTTTTTAGACCTAGTCCATGTAGATCTTTGTGGAGACATAATCCATGTAGATCTTTATGGGGACATACATCTAAAAGCTATTGGAAAAAATAAAAACATTATAGAGATAGTTGATGGTTTCAGCAAGAAGACATGGGTGTATTTTTTAAATGCTAAATCAGACGCGTTAGAGACATTTGTGGTCATATGCTAAATCAGACGGGTTAGAGATATTTGTGGTCATGGCTGAAAGAGAAAGTGGGAGGCAAGTTAACGCGGTACAATCGGACCGTGGAGGTGAATTTCTTACCTTCGCTAGATATTGTAAAGAGACGAGGATTAAGCAGCAATTCACGGCTCTTTATTCCCCATAGTTGAATGGAGTCGCAGAAAAGAAGAATCGGATATTGCAGGAGATGGTGCGGGCCATACTCTATACGACAAAATTCACACAACATCTTTGGGGAAAAACATAAAACAAACTCACACATCATATTTGGGGAGAAACAATTAGGGCGGCCAATCATATTACCAACCAAAGAATCAACTCGGTTTTGGGCAACAAAACACTGGAGGAACTTTAGAGGAACTTTGGAGTGGACAGGTGCCAATTGTGAAACACTTAAGGATTTGACTATGGGGTATATATGTGAAAAAAATCGAGAAGGGAATATTGCGGCAAGGTCATGGGAAAGATACTTTGTGCGGTATAGTGAGAATTCAATGCAGTATTGGATTTATAACCCTGTTACTAGAAGGGTTAAAGAATGTAAAAATTTGGAGCTTAATGAACAATTTGGAATGGATGGTGAAAGGAGCTAATGAGTCCAAACGGGCTCAAAATTACTAGGAGAGTCATTATGAGAAGTTATGAGGAGAGGTGGAAGAAGTTTTGATGGAAGAAGGGACAAAGAAAAATGTGCGATTTGTAGAGAAGACTTAAGGGAAAGTTTCGACGCCTAAACTCACCGGTAATGAATCACAAAGAGGCAAGGTCGTTAGTGAATCACTTACTCGCACAGATCACGTGACACTATAAAAGACGTCTTTGGAAAAGGAGGATGATGACAAGGTTGATAGCAGTGATTCGAATAAGGAGTGATCCGAATGATTCGGATAAATAGTGATTCAGATAAAGAGTTTGCAGGGGACGTACGGAGAAGTAAGAGATCAACAAAAGGGAAAGCACAGTATCGGTTCTCACCAGGACAATCATATAAAAAACAAACTAGCTACTAGAGAGCAATTTTCGAAATCCGAGAGGGAAGGGCGGAATTTTTCCTCTTGTGAAAGGCAATCATAAAAAACTGTCCGACCAATCCTCAATCATACGAAGAGGCTCGAGACTTGGACGGGTAGGATGAGAAGTGGAAATTGCGTTTATAAAATAATATAATTATGTGAAAGCAAATGGGTATTTTGAGGAAGTAGATTTACCAAAAGGTAAGGTGGCAATAGACTCAAATGGATATTCAAAACTAGGACGGGAGCGTCAGAATTTTTTTTTTAAGTATAAGGCAAAGGTTTTCAATAGAAGGAAGGCACTGACTATTCGGAGACCTTTGCTTTTGTAATAAAATTCGATTCACTACGTGCGATCATTGCAATGGCAGCGGCGGAAAGAATGCACATTCAACATTCAACAGATGGACGTGGAGACACGTTTTCTAAATGATGAATTAGAGGAAGAAGTATGCATGAAAATTCTAGGAGTTCTTCGAGAGAAAGGTAAGGTGTGGAGGTTTTGGAAGGCTTTGTACGAATTGAAGCAGGCGCCAAGAACGTAAAACCACAAGCTTCATAAGGTTTTGTTAACTTTAGGTTTTAAGAGGCTCACTGTATATTCGAGAAGAAGGTTTTGATATGATAATTTTCAGTGTATATATAGATGATTTCATGTCCATCTCTCACAATTTGGAGTTTTTTGGAGAACTAAAAAGTGAATTTAGGAAACAAAACAAAATCACAGACTTAGGGGACGCTTAATATATTGTGGGAATTCAGATTCAGATAAAGAAGAATGGAGACATTAAGCTAAGCCAAGAACAATATGCAAAAGAGGTATTTGAAAGATTTAGATTTCTAGATTGCAAGCCACTTGAAACTCCTCGTGATCCCCGTGACAAGCTTTCTAATTTTGTTAAGAGTTTAGAGGTTGATGTTCTATGTCGAGAGGCAATAGGTAGCTTGATGTATTTAAGTGTTGGGACTAGGCCAGACATTGCAGCGCTGCAGTGAGTGTAGTTAGTCGATATTGTAGCAATCCTAAAAAGATACATTAGGAAGCAGTGAAGAGAATATTTAGATATTTGGTTGGAACACTTAGTCTTGGAATTGTCTTCGACGCAACAGAAACAAAACGAATTTTTTTGGTTAATCAAAGGTTTCAGTCCCGTTACAAGGCTTTGGTTTGTTCATGTAGACGGGAGTGGGATAGGTGGCCATATCGAAGGTGCCACTTGGAAAAGGTGATATTTGGGGAAGTGATGGCCACATTCGCACATCCAATGGGCGAGAAGGACGAAAGATGTAGATATTGCTATTTTTAAAGCCGAATCCGATCAATTTTTTTGTAGGAGATACGAAAACTAAAGCGATCGGAAGGGAAACCGGTCGTCGCTTTTTGCTTAAAGGTCACACGAACATTTTTTTTTAATCTCGGTAAAAAAATGACGTTGGGGTGACTGTTGTTGGTTTCATGGTTCGAGTTGCAAGGATTTACAGTACGACTGACATGGGTGGCTATGACAATCTTGTAGTTGCGAAGTAGTATAACCAAGTATTGTTGCCAAATAGTATAAGCATTGTCGGACAAGTAATATTAGCATTGTCGGACAAGTAATATTAGCATTGTCGGCCAATTAGTATTAGCAAGAATTATTAGTAGTTGTTTCCTAGTAGTATTAGCATTGGTGAACAGAGTGGAGACATAGAAGAGAACCAATCAGCGTGAGTTGATAAATGGTAGTATTAGTATTGGTCGACAAAGTGGAAACATGAAAGAAAACCAATCAACGCGAGATGATAAGTGGTGAGATGCACCAAAATCAACGATACAGGTGGAATCACTAACGGTTGATGCTGGTAATATCGTGGAGGACGATGCGAATCCATGATCCGATTGAATCATAGATGGCGACAAATTAGCGATGTCCACCGTTAGATGAAGAAGTGAGTTTGGTTGGCCAGATAGAGACAATGGGTAAGTTTGAACGTAGCTAGGAGTTTGCGGAGTGGGGTGATCCGCCAAGTGAGTGTGACAGTAAAGATATGGTAGCGATGGAATGAAAAGATAGGTCGGGGAAAACTCTGTATTTCTAAGGGAAAAGGTACTTCCAGCTGAAGAGGCGTGGCCGTGGTATGATCTACGCCCTCCAAAATGACCTCATCCACTTGTACGATTCAGTCCACCTTGTCAGTCATGCTCCATTCGAGTGTTCGCATCCATGTCTTCTAGAATGACCTCGTCCACCCGTACGCTCCGGTCAACCTTGTCGGTCATGTTTCCGTTCGAGTGCCGGACAGACATCAATGTTGTGATCTAACGCTCGACAATAGCAACGGTGTTGGAGGAAGATTTTGGCAGCCTCAGATTAGGTGAAAAGGTGGCCAAAGCGAGCGACTCTTGATTTGATTTGAAATGACTGTTTTATTTCCTCGTGAACCAGTAGAGTTGTTAAGGTCAAGGTCAGAATAGTCAAAGGAATTGAAAAGGTGGCAAGGGAGGAAATGAGAGATGAATAGTGATCCGGTAAATCTTTTAGGATCACCGAAATAAGATCATCATTAGAAATTGGTGAATTGATATTTTTGAGTTGGGCAACCAACGACTTGAGATGCTAGACATAGGTTTGGTGAAGTAGGTCCGAATAAAAGCAGTAGACAGGTTTTGATAAGCATTGCGACGCCTTTTGAGGAAGAGCTTGTTGGACCAAGACTGATTCTCATATGCGGAGGTCAATAATGACCACGCGTCGTGAGCCGAAAATGCGTTACGGATAATGTCAATCTGATATGACTTAAGGGCGAGGACAAGCTGAGAGTGGGCGTCCTCGTTTTTAGCGAGCCAGACATTTTAGGCAGCAGCGTCGGTCAGTTCAAGTTCACTAAATGATTGACCAAAGTTTCTCACGACAAAAAAGTTGCTCTATTTGATATTTTTCCAGCAATAAAAATCTTGTCCTATTGAATTTGGCAACAGTATTGGCGTTGCCGAGCCCATAACCTATTAGAGGTGAAGCCACGGTAACAAATAGAGTGAAAGAGAGAAAAAGGACAGAAATCATCTGTTTTCAATTAAAAAACTGATTGCAAAACAAGAAGTAGAGACAAGCTAAATAGAGGACAAAAAATATCTCGAGAGTGACTTTTTTTCAACAATAATTCGTTAAACGGTCAAACACGAGCCACATCATTGTGAACCTAATTAGATTTAATAACAGTGATATAAACCTCACGTTAATAAGTCCTTGACACTATAACGATACACGGTATAGAAAGAGACAATATTTCATATTTTCTACCTACATATTTTCTGCAAAACGAACAGAAAAAAAAAAAAAACTAAATAAAATTGACACATGATTACGGCAAAATAGATGTTCTATTACATTGAGATTAGTTTAAAACGACACTAAAATCCTACATGATCAAATTGAGAAAGTAAATAAGCACAAATAAACAAAAACAAAAATAAAAAAACAAAAAAAACAAACAAATAGGATATGCCATATTTTGGATACTCACCTCTAACGAGGTATCCTCATCTTTGGGAATATCTTTTGGGTGTCGCCATCCGAAAAAATCGAACAGATTTGCCATAACCCCATTTGACTCCATATGACAAACTGCCAAAAAAAAAAGGAGGCAACAAATTGAAGGAAGCACAAAGACAGAGGCCATTTCACTTACATAGATTTTGCTTTATAATACAGACCACTCATTGAAATTGAAGTGATTTTATTTTAAACACATTATGTACAATTTCCATTTCCAATCCACACTATTTCATGCGAGGATCTAAGAATCTGATGGTTAAATTTATTTATTTTTACAACAAAACCAGAAAATAGTTCTTTCAAATATAGAGTGGTCAACATAGCGACACGAGGGAGGAGTGGAGAGAGAAAGAGAGAGAGAGAGATAAGTGAGCGAGAGAGAGAGAGGGAGAAAGAGGGAAGGAAAAAGAGACAGAGAGGGAGAGAAAGAGAGAGATGTGATAAAAAATTGGATTGTTTGGATGTGCAAATGAACTGTTTCGGGCAATAAATTTGAGCAGCATAGGAATGAAAGGCAGCTAATTCGTTTATAAGTCATTTTTGTAATTTACTAAATTCACAAGTCATTTTTCTTTTGCCATTCGATGTTTACAATATGTACAACCACAAACTCGAGTTAGGTCTACTCCTGATTCCCAAAAAACTCTTAAACAATTCTACGATAGATACGTACAAAATAAAATAAAGTGCACAAAAAGTACACCGCGAATCACTATTAGAGTAAAGCCAAAAACATTCTGGGATTTAATTTAGCATTAATTGTTATTAAAATTGATTTTTGTTGCCTAATGATGTGGACGAAACGCTTACAAAATATTGTGTAACATAAACAATCATTAGCATTGAAAAAAAAAAAAAAGGGTTATTAATGTTGTAATATTGTGGTCGGAGGAGAAAAAAGAAACACTGCTCTGGATTAATCTTATTAGCTCTAACAACGATTCACGGTGTAGTCGAACAAAGTCCAAAAGAAATAAAAGTGATTGATATAAAATCTTGACCACTTACTGGAGTGTACTTTGTCGTCCTTAGTGAAGATATACTTTGATCCGCCATTAAATTTCCCTCTCCCTTCGATGCTGACGTCATCATTTTGTTCCCACAAAAAGAAAAAAAAGATGAGAAGGAAAAAAGTCATCAAAACTATTTCTAACAAAGAAAGAAAATTTGCCTTTAGTGGAAACATATTCTGCTCTGTTTTATTTGCCACCGGTCTTTTGGTTCGACATCATCATCTCAACCCCATTAAAGAAAAAAAGCATAAAAAAAGGCTCCAACAAGGGAGGGAGGGAGGGAGGGAGGGAGGGGGAGAGGGAGGGAGGGAGCGGAGAGGGAGAGGGAGAGGGAGGGAGAGAGAGAGGGGAGGGGGGAGAGAAGGAGAGGGAGAGAGGAGAGGTGGGAAGGAGAAACAGCTTTAAAACCAAAAAAGAGAACAACATCAACAACACCACAAACAAATAGAAATGAAAAAGACCCAAAACCTGAAAAAAACTTTATCTTGATTTTTCGGATTTTTGACCACCAGTTGACCACTCCATTTGTTGTTCTCGAAGGTGGAAAATTCATAAAGACTTATATTTCTTTCGGACTGAATTTCAAAAAACAAGAAAAACAAATAAAAACACACAAAAAAAGAAGAAAATAATGTCAATTTCATAAAAAAAGAGGAAGAAAAGAGGGTCAACAAGTAAAAAGGATACTCTAAAAGTGGATACAAGCCTTCTTGAAGTAGATGTTTGAGATTCACATTCTTCTTTCTGAATTACATAATCCTACATTTTGCTATTAATTAATGCCTTTTTTGATTAGTTTTACATGGTTATATACCATTAAAGGATTCTTTTGATGCTATTACTTTATTCTTCCTGATAGACAAAGTGAAATCCTACTACTTGAGAAAAAAAAAGTGAATGGACACAAAAAAATGTAGTCGAAAGATTCTCCAACATATCCTTTTGTTTCCATATCCTTTTTACAACCAGGAAAGGCTTTTGAAAAACTTTGCAAAAAAATATTTAAGCCATTCAATATTGTGCCAATTAAAACTGACTGATTCTTTTCCGAAAACTTTTGAGAATGTAAAATAAACTAAAGCGTGTTATGAGATACCTCCTATTTGTTTTCTCCTTGAACCAACCACTACATTAAATAACAAAACAGTCATTTTCCCCCAAAGCAATCACTATCAAGCTAATGAAAAAGTTAATTTTCCCTCCTTTCAATCACTACAAAAATACAAAAAAAAACTGTTATTACCAACTTTTTCAGATGTTTTTAGGGTTTTTCTAGATAAGCAACTTACAGGTAGGTAACGGAGATTAAACTGAAAATCGCACACGGAACCTACGGAATCTTCTGAACCTGCCAAACTTGCATCCGTTTTTCGTCTACATCCTAACTGACAAACGTCAAAATAAGGCTCATAAGAACCGTCTTCTTTGGGTACACGATAAATCAACCCGAGGGCATTGACCGAAAAACGAGAATCCTGCAAATATCGTTCAGAACAAAAAAACATCAATGAAAGTTGTATGACCTGAATAAATATGAAAACAAAATGAATGGAAAGATGACATTTTGCTTCTTTTTAAAAAAACTGAATGGAGAGACGTCATTCTACCAAAAGATGTAGTTTTAGATGGTTCAAATGATCGGAACATTATAAACTTCCGAGACCTTGACTATTCATTTGCAAAAAAAAACATACTGAACTCCAAGTATTGTGCTGAAGTAAAAAAGATTAGGTGCCATGCAATTAAAACTGGTTTAGAACACTTTCAAAGAATCGCCCATATATTTGTCGTTTGATGCTGCAGGAACTTTCCCCCTCCTTCTCCCCCTCCTCCTCTCCTTCCTCCCCTTCCTCTCTCCTTCCCCCTCCCCCTCCCTCTCCCTCTCCCCGTCCCTCTCCCTGTTCCCTCACCTTCTTCCCCTCCGTCTACCTTCTCCCCTTGGAAGGAGAGGACAAAATTTCCTCATCTAAATATTGGAGAACGTGGGAGAACAACCCTTTTAGACATTTTTTACCACTGACATGGCCTTCAATAAGCACAAACTTTTATATTTGTAATTTCTGTAAGTCTACAGAAATTTGTCTAATTGTTGAGCAGAAAAAACATTATAATAATTTGTTAACGGCTCAAGTAATTAGTGAACAAATTATTAAACAAATATTAAACAAAATTTTCAACAAATTGTGACAAGCTATCAAACAAATCATTAAACAAATTTTTATTAAACGAAACTTTAATAGCTTTTGGCAAAGGAGATAGAGTCGATGGTAGTATGTAAAAGTAAACATACAAATTTGTCACAATTTGACGGTAACAACATGTACTACCTTTGACTTTTAAAAAGGGGACTGACTTCGCTCATGAAAGGCTAACATTTTACCCTGTCTCTCGCCTACCCCGTCAAGTCCCAGTCAAGTACAGATACGACAGGTACACAAATAACAAAGGATGAAGGTTATGCAGAAAAATATTTGTCGAGATCCTTTGACAAATCTTCTCCATATGCGAAACCCTTTGTACTTTGATGGTTTTTTCCATCGCACTTTTTGAAATAAAGCTTCTTCATTCATATGTGAAACGACATTAGAAGTCACAAGAACGTGACGACAAGTCAGAGACGAGATTGCAATACAAATTCGTAGTGTTGTGTATCGGGTCAAAACTTAATGCGATAAAACCGATACCGATAGTTATCGGTTATCGAACGGTGAGGGGTCCCGGTATATCGCCCCGGAACCAACAAATTTTCTATCATCGAAAAGTGAAAAAAAATAGTATACAATATCATAGTACTTTAAAGTATATGGAATTATATTTTATTCATTATATAGTGTGGCATGCAACGTAAGACCGATACGTCACGTACTTTTTTACAAAAAGTACCACTGTACGGATTGAATCGTAAACTTATCGCCAATAATTATCGGGCCCAGTAATTCATCGCGATATATCGTTTTTTCATCGCGATAACTCTGATACCGATATATCGGATCAATAAATCAGTTATCGGTAGGTCAAAAAAAGGTACATATCGGTTATCGGCAAACGACTACCGCTACCTCTCAACTCGTCAAAGTTCAACTTGTTTTGTTTATCTCTTGGTCTCTTATGGTCTTTATATCGTTCGAAACTCTGTAAAAAAAATGCTATTCTATAGAATTAGGTGGTCTATTTTCTCAGTTTGTGTTTGTACAGACACACATAGAAAACCATGATAACATAGTCAACAATGAAAAGAACAATATATATTATTGTAAAACTAGAATAATAGTAACAAATGGAAATGTTTTCCATTTTTGTCTTCGAGCAAATTATGTATACTCTTCCGTTTCCCTTTCAAAGAACCTACTATAGAATCCAACAATGTAAAACCTACTTGATACTTTACTCCAAAAATTTGACTTTTTTGCGATTAAGTAATTTATTGTTTAACTACCTGAAAGCTTCATCGTTTAAACATGTGTTTAAACAAGGTGTCCAAGTTTGAATTTTACAGTGTTCAACCGGAAAGTGGTTATCTCACGACCGGCTAACACTTAATGGAGCCTCTCATTGGTCTCTGTCACGTGAAAATCAAAATAGGTTGACGTACGACAAATGTTATGCAAACTACAAAATACAAGTAGAATTGATGTTTTGCAAATTTGATTCGTCCTTCCTAATCGTATATTTTGGTATGGGTACTCCGTCGATTTCATATTTGTAGCGTTGTATAAGTGGATTGTGAGGTTAAACATTGTAAAAACGGCTAGACGATATGCTAGAATATTTAAACAATTGTCTAAACATTTCAAAATTTCTGGTATACTGTTTACACCTAACACTGAGTCAGTCCATTTCCAAAAGTTATGAAAAAAACTTGTACATTTTTCTACATACAGATGTCGACTCTTGCGCCCAACCAATAGTGCCCTTGAGAAAAGCTATATAACAAGAAGGAGAAAAGCAAAAAGATTCCTCTGAATAAACTTTCAAACGTTTTTTTTATTTTTATAAGGTAGCACTTGCAAAAAACGTTTTCCTAACCGAAATTATTTAAGCTGACTATT
>JBBHKE010002138.1:73686-101186 GCA_037447655.1 Zygnema cylindricum | reverse complement strand
TCCGTACTGCACGAAAAAGGACAAAATCAAACAAACTGTGTACTTCTTTTCGTCTTATTATAACGCAAACAGACAGAACATAGCGAACTATGTACTTTTTTTTGTCCTTGGAAATCGTAAGAATTTTTTCGAAATTTAAGACACGTGCGAAAATATGTTCCTATTTGTCAATCGAAAAACCTAATTTTAAATCACATCGCGCATGTGTTTTAAACAAAAGTTTGAAGATGACATTTTTTGTCGTAGAAGTGGGTCGAAAACCACAAGATGACAAATTTTCGTAGATCCTAAGTTCAAGGATGACGCAAATTGTACTCTACAAATTTGCGATTCCTTCGTACGGTTGCAACTTAGGCAGTACGGCGCTAAGTTTTACGGCAAAACGACAGAAAAAAAAACCTTTACTTATGCACATGAGGACACGCTTAAATATAATAAATTATACTATTTAAGGAAGTGGACCATAATCTGCCACGTCTCCCATCACTAAATTAGAATTAATGACGCTAATTTTTTCTTTACACTAATAATTTCTATACGCTAATAACGATTCATGGTGTCACCTTGAATCGTTATTAGCGTATAGAAATTATTAGTGTAAAGAAAAAATTAGCGTCATTAATTCTAATTTAGTGATGGGAGACGTGGCATATTATGGTCCACATCCTTAAATAGTGTAGTTTATTATATTTAAGGTATCAATGTCAAAATTTCGGGATGCCAATATAGCGTACATAAGGCTAATAACGATTCACGGTGTATCGCATACTTTCACTCTAATTAACTCTAAACTCTAATTTCGGTCACGCGACAAATAAATGTACACTAAAACAGGTACAATTATGAAATCTTTTAAATCGTACACCGAATCGTGGATGTATCTTATTTATCCGTACTTGTATAAATAAAAAGTACATTTTTATACGCACCGACACGTTCCGTACTCCACACTAATAAATTAAAATGTTGTACACTAATTGTTCTTCTCTTAATTAGCGTACAGGAAAAATTAGTATCATTTACCCTATTTTAGGTTAAACCCTCAAAATTTAGGGGCGCCGAATTAGTGTTCAACACGCTAAATACGATCGACGGTGTACTGTACAGTATACCGCCAATCGCTATTAGCGTTGTGTACGCTAATCCGGTCCCGCTTTTTTTTTGTTTTATTCTCAAATAGAATTATCCACACTATTTTAAAAAAAACCTAAATCCTTATTAGAGTAATCGATTTCTTCGAAAATTTCCAAATTCCCAATTAGCGTAAACCACGCTAGTTATTCGTATACGCTAAAGAAACTTCTACGCTAATAGCGATTGGCGGTGTACAGTACTAAGGATAAACGGTGTACTGTAGATGTTAAAATCGTGCGAAATATTTCGTGGTTCACGCACGGAATGAGTGTGCACGTTGAAAAGTACAGTATTGGTTTTTTTCTCGTTTTCCTCCCATATTGAGCCTGTATCCCTGTAACGATAGAATCGTACAACGTACGAAACGTCTAATAACCATAGTACACTTTACGTCATCATAAAGCTGGAAATGTACTCCGACCGCGTTACGTCATCATAAAGTTTGAAAATGTATTTCGACCGCGTTACGTCATCATAAAGCTGAAAATGACCTTCAACCGCGTTACGCGTTAGTTCCATTACGCGTTCTTAGTAAACGTAAACTGAAGGCCTTTGTTCCATAGTGTCGGGTTAGTAACCAATTTTTCAGTGGCACATTTTGATTGGTACAACGAAGTATGCTATTAGCAAATCTTAAAAGAAACTTTGACAACAAAGTGTGAACCAATATTTGTACCAACAGAGGTAAATAGTGACTTGTACAAGGTATTGAATAAAATATGTATGGGCGGACGAAACTTAAGATTTGTAAAAGCGTACAAATCGTCGAAGGACGGGGAGGGGAGGGGAGGGGAGGGGAGGGGAGGGGAGGGGAGGGGGAGGGGGAGGGGGAGGGGGAGGGGGAGGGGGAGGGGGGGGAGGCGGGGGAGGGGGGGGGAGGGGGGGAGGGGGGAGGGAGGGGGAGAGAACAAGTTAGGGTTTCAAATATGGCTAGGGAGAGGAAGATGAAAAGGGGTTAGAATATTAAAAAGGGAAAAAAGGAGAGCGATAGGGAGAGAGAGCAAAAGGATTCAAATTTTTTTAAATATATGATGAGAGAGATAAATGTAGAGAGACAAAATATCAAAATTAAAGTTAGAAATGTGGAGAAAAAAAATGTTTCGGATGTTGAATACACAGTATACCGCTTATGTTTTGACAAAAAAAAAAAAAAAAACACAAAAAAAAAGACACGAAACAAAAGAAAAAAGTTAATAAATGAAAACAGAAATTGGCAAGGGATGGTAAGAGATACCATACAAAAAACAGGAAACAAAAGAAAAAAATGAGAGCATAAACGAAAAAAAAATTGCGCCCATGAAAAGATGGTCAACCAAGAGAGAGAAGTATTCTTTTTATTTCGTGTGGATAACTAATGTAAATGGACGTTAATTGCAAAAAATTGTTTGTCTTAACCATGAGTGTAGGATAAAGTTTAGTTTTCAAATTTGTCATATCATAAATTCGTTTTTACGTTATTTACTCTCCACATTCGTATGATTTTATTGGGTACTAATCATTATCAATTGTCATGTCACTTTTTGTCAGTCCTTTACATTTCTTAGTGAAAATGAACCCATTTAGAGTTAACATTAACTCTAATAATATTTAAGGAGGCCGACTTTATTAAAAAGCGCGATGGTAAACCATCTGAGTCCATAAAAACAAAAGGAAGTAGCATTGCTAAAACTGAGAAACCACATAACAAGGGAATAAACAAAAGGGAAAATCAAGGCAAAAACTACGAAAACACGAAAGGATGGCAAGGAAGTCGAAAACACCCAAAAAAACAAATCCAACAAACAAAACATCAAAGGAAAAAGCTAACACGTAGCAAAAAAACCCCCAACATAACTAAAAAATTTACGGAAAGCAACCACGTAAGTCCCCGAATCCCGGAGTAGCACGAGGAGGAAGTTCCGGAACACGCCGTCGATCCATAACAGCAATAGACGATCAAACTAATATAGAAGCCAACAACCGTTGTAGGGCCACGGAAAAACGTTGACGATAAAAAGAAGTAAGAACTGAAACAGGAGGGCTCCCAGGTCCTCGCCTCTCGAACGAGCGTCGACCACAAGTACGTAAAAACTCGTCTAAAGCAACACCCAAACAACCAAATATCTCGACCGCCATCGGAATGAAGCCATCCATCGCGAAGCGAAGGGCATAATCACGCTCTTTCCTTTTAGCTGCGTCACTGGCAGCCACTCCCATATGCCGAGCACCTTGGTTGACGACTGTAGTTGAGGTAGGTTCGTCAAAACAATCTCACCAAATGTACGACGCACACCATCAAGTAATACAAGGTCGAACCGACGCGAAGACATAATGTGAGAGACCTCGCGACGAACAGAAAATCCCCCCTCAGAAGCGATAGTAGCGATGGTGTCTCGAATCGTGTCGTGGAGCAACGAAGTAAATGGACCCCATCGGGCTCAAGAACGTGGCCGCAGGAGCAAACAAGTGAGCCAAGCAAAGGTGGGTGAGGGAGGCCAAGCCGGAATCTAAGGGCCGTGGTGAATTGAGCCGGGGTGAAACGAAGAGTGGATAAGATAGGGACGGCCAATAGCCAAGCTCCAGAGCCATGTCCGCCACAAGACAGAAAACGGGCACGCGAAGAATTGGAAGGAAACGCCTTAAGAAGCTCAGATTTAATAGCGGCGACGACCCGATCAGAAATGGATTCTTGAACACGTGCAACTGATGTCGTAACGAGAGTGGAAAAAATCAGCATTTCCTTGATAACAACCGGATTAAGAGAACGCGATGCATCAAAAAGGGACCACTGGAAGGCGAGCTCACCATGTGAAACACGGGGAACCACGGCCGCAAGAATAGGAGTGTCCCCGACCAGAAAACGAGAAACAATAGTGGAAGCAACAAAGCACCAACTCCCCAAATAGGCGGCATGAGATCCACGCGCCGTCGAGAGTAAACCCAAACCGCCAGCCGAGACAGGAAGAGAGGCTTGGATGCGTGCTGCAGGCCCAAACTCCCGATCAAAAGCTCCACGGCCCAACAAAGTGTGGAGGACATCCATAAGGCGATCATCGAATGTAGAAAGTGAGGACACAAAGGATGGGGTGGGAGGGGAAGTCCGAGTAAGGTAGGAGGGTCGGTGAGGGAAACAACGTGTCAGAAGAGCTAAGGCAACCTGGGGATCAGAAAGGCGAGGAAGGTCGTCCACGTGGGACAAATCTGTCTGAAGAGCGGAATCAAGGAATGTCGTGACGTATGGATCGGAATCAAGCGGGCAACCCAACACACGAATGCTTTCGGAAGGAGGAGGAGTCTGAAAACCAGGAGGGGGAGTGAAAGGAGGAGGAATAGGACGTGGGGACCAGACAACACACTTAGAGGGCTGTACCGAAAGATTAAGTTCGGCTAAGCGAGCCTTGAAAAAGTTGTAGGCCGGTATAACTTGGTCCGAAGGACCAATAATGTGTGTGTCATCCGCAACTGAAGGGAAGAGGCAAGAAGGATAAGCAGCTGCAGAAGCTCGAAGGGCACGGTAATGGGCTAGGGCAAACAAAGGGCCCCCAAGAGGATCACCCTGACGAGTGCCAGTCGTGGAGGAAAGTGGGACCAAATCATCATCAGTGGAGAAAGAGAGGCTACTGCTCAGAGAATAAAAAGCTCTCACAAAAGGAAATATCTGGACAATCAGGGAAGGTGCAGCCATAAGCTCCGAAAAAATGGCATTCCGATCCACTGTGTTAAAGGCATTAGAAACATCCACCTGGAGGACTAACCAATCCGGATGGGCATCTAACAAAGCCCGGATCCCATGGACCACAGCCTCATAACCCCCCCGGGTTGCCACTCCAAACTAATGAGGAGAGAAATAATCATGAAAAGCGGGCTGGAGTTGGATGCAGATGGCACGAGCCACCAATCGGTACAAAACCTCGCCCACTGCAATAGGACGGATTCCCCCATTGGGTTTGGTGACAGCTACGAGGCGGGAGGCTGTGAGGAGATCACAAATACGTGAAGGGACAGTGCCAGCCGCAATAAGGGAGCAAACTCGAAAAAACATATCAAAACCCCGAGCACCAGATTTTAGAGGCAAAACGTCGCGAAATAGCCCATAAACAGTGCCGAAGGACCCCCCGCTGAAAGATGTGGAGAAGTCGTAAGGGCTTTAATAAAGGAGTCTCGATCCAAGATAAAACACTCTGGCGGCTCGAAGGTGTGAATAGAGGGGGACTGTGGGGTAGGAGCTGGTGGATGAAGAGCTCGAAGAATCTCAACAGTCGCAGAAGACCGAGGAGCAGGATTAAATGGCTGGAGGGCCCGAACCGCTCTAGAGAGCTCACCAACTCGACCCAAATGAACCGCACGACGATAGGAAGATGGCACATCTGAAGTCCGAGAGGTACGACGTGGTGTGAAGGAAGCACTCCCAACTCGATACTCGTGCTCGGCATGAAGGGCCCGCCAATCACCTCGAAGGAAACGTCGACATCGGGCCATAGTTTCTCAGGCCCCGCTACCATTGCCACGGGCAGGTAAGACTAGAACCCAAAGTGAAAACATGAAAAGGAGGTGCCAAGGTCCAACATCTGCGGGATCCGAATAAATACGGGACAAAGGAAGGTGGAGGGCGTCCTGCACGATAATCCGCACAGCCATGGGAATCCGCGTGTATAATCGCGGACGGGGTGCCCCCAAATCATAAGCTCCGAGCACGTCTAAATCGCGTACAAATGCCCAATCTTCGCTCGTAGGTCCGGATGGGAGTATGGTGGAAGAAAGGGTACTGGAGGAAGGGCCGCTCTGGGCCAAAAATTGTTGACAACTCTTTGTATGTCGGGCAATACCGGCACCGTTTGCGAAATGGTTATGACACCCGCTACATTCTATCCGTGTTGTGGCTTGTGTGCGAGGTTTAGGTGGAGGAGGTGAACGAGGGAGAAGAGGTGAGGGTGCACGGCCGGACATGGTTATTGAATGAGAGGGAGAAGCATGGGACGTGATAGATGGAGAGGAAGGGGGAAATGGGAAGGAGGAAAGGAAACCATGGGAAATAGGTGGTGGAAATGGTAGTGGGACGGAACCTTTTTTTTTTTTTATATATATATTTTTTTCCCGGTTGTGTGTGTGTGAGCGTGTGTGTGTTCTTAGCGTTAGGGTTTGAGGTGTGTGTAATTTTAGTGAGAGGAATTGGGGTGTTTGGCGTTGAATAGAAGGGGGGAAGGAGTTTAAGGATTACGGATGGGGGTCGCACCTATGATTTCGCTCGTGGGCGTGCGGTTGGCAACGGCTGCAGGCTAGATCCAGAGGTACATGGCGACGGGGAGCAGGTGCTGTCGCATAGTGGGGAAGAAGAAGACGAAAATCAGATCCGGAGGTACATGGCGACGGGGAGCAGGTGCTGTCGCGTAGTGGGGAAGAAGAAGACGAAAATCAGATCCGGAGGTACATGGCGACGGGGAGCAGGTGTTGTCGCATAGTGGGGACCTTTTTTTATCCCTCCCCCCCATCCGATTAAGTGTTCCGAAACTTTCCTCTCCCAAAAAGCCTGCATATTAGTGTTCAGTAACCATATTAATGTAAATATACTCTGATGAATGGTCAAAAGGTTTGGTTTAGCAGTCAAAAGTACCTAAAATAGAATTTACGTACTGGAAGTTATGTAAAAATAGAGTAAAAGGTTGGTTACGTTTTGAATATCGGATGATAAAGGTATGGTTGTCATATACTGGTAATTTTTAGTCTATGGGAATGTGTATCTGTGATAATTAGAGTTGTTGTTTTGTTGGCTCCAGGTTATGAAACCTAATATAGCGCTATTAACACTTAAATTTCCTTTACACTAATAATTTCTTTACATTTTAAGTAATTCGCTTCTAATTTTTACTATAGTACACCTTGAGTCACTATTGTTAAAGACGACCTTAACTTTTGACCCTTGAACTTAAAATAGAAATCTTTATTTTTTCCTTTACAAGAATATAGGTATGGTTTGACTAGCGTGATTTTTTTAGAATAATTTAGTGTACGTCATGTGTCATTATCTACCAAAGCTGCTCCTATTTCGTAAAAACGTATAGAAAAAGTGTCAGATAATAGCTCGACATGGGAAAATGAGTGCGTCGACAGTAAAAAGCGTACTCAAATTTGATTCCTAGTAATAAAGACTGGTAAATCACACGAATTTGTTCTCACAAATTCAAATATTGTCTATGTGAACGCAAACTATAACAGTTGCAATATGGGAATGTGCATCCGAAGTGTTAGATGTATAAATTAGCGTTAATTTTTGTTGGCGTTAGGCCCTTAAACCCAAAAGAGAGTTAATAACACTATTTTTTATCTTTACTCTAATAATTTCTCCACAAATAATTTTTTTACACGAATAATTTCTTTACACTAATAATTTCTTTACACTAATAATTTCTTTACACTAAAAGCAATTCACGATGTAGTGTTGCATAACATTAGCCTTTTAACAGTTGCCAATGACCTTGATAATCAAGATATAAATCGGTATTGAAATTCTTACAATAAATTACCAAATTTATCGCAAAAAAGTATCGATACATATCAATAGTTATCACAATAACTCTGTACTTATTTTGTTCTTTATTTCGTACTTTACTAGTACTGACTCTCCCCCCTCTCTTTCACTCGAACTCCCTCGCTCTCCCTCTCTCCCCCTCCCTCCCCTTACATTTTCTCCCACTCTCTCCTTCATTTTCTCTCACTCTCTCCTTCATTTTCTCTCACTCTCTCCTTCATTTTCTCTCACAGTGCCTCTTTAAGCTTTTCCTTTTTCCTCTCTCTCTCTCTTTCTCAAGTTTCGAGCCCTTTTTTGTCTCTCATTGTGTTGATAAAGTTGTTTTTTATCGTTTCCCTCTCCCTCTCCCTCCTCCTTTCCCTTTCTCCAACCCTTTCCCTCTCCCCTCCCTCTCTATGTCCCTCTCCATGCCCGCGCCTTCTCGATTTTGTATTCCTCCCTCTCCCCTCTCTCTACTCCTCTCCCGCTCCCTCTCCCTCTCTCATCTCTCTCTCCATCTCGTATCCCTCTCACTCCCTTTGGTACGAAATGGATTGTGATTTTTTTTCAAAAGTTGCTCCCTCCCCTCCCTCCCCTCCCCCCCCCCTTAAAACAATTCAATAATTACATTTATAAACAAAAGTTTTGATTTATTATGAATAAGTATTTACACCAATCCCTTTTACTTTCTAAAATTACCCTTGAAATTTTAGATTTAAAAATAATAAAAAAGGATTTAAATAATATTATTAAAAAAAATGAAAATGATAGAAAACAAGATGACAAATGACAAAAAAAAAACACAAACCCACAAAAAACAACAAAAACAAAAAAAAACAAAATGACAAAATTGAAGGCAGTGTATACACAGGTACTTCATTTACTTTAAAAACAAGAAAATGATAAACTTAAAAAAAAAGCGTGAGGAAGAGAGGGATAGGGAGAGGGAGAGGCAGAGGGAGAGGGAGAGAGGGGGAGGGGGGTAGGGAGAGGGGAAGAGGGAGAGAGAGAGAGGGAGAGGGAGCGAAGGAGAGAGGGAGAGAGGGAGAGAAAAACTCGTCTGGAAACAGGATCTAATATTAAATATATTAAAGGGCAATATAAAAAGCTAAACGAAGTCGAAGCCCAAAACAGCATTTTGGCGAACACAAAAAAGTGTGCCGAAAAAAACTGTTAATTTTTAAATTTTATATTCGATAATACTTCTTGGTTCTCTCTCTCTCTCTCTCTCTCTCTCTCTTTGTCTCTCTCTCTCTCTCTCTCTCTCTCTCTCTCTCTCTCTCTCTCTCTCTTTCTCTCTCTCTCTCTCTCTCTCTCTCTCTCTCTCTCGCTCTCTCTCTCTCTCTTTTTAGCTGTTTATATTGTTTGATCATTTGTCGTTTAAAGTATTTTTGAGGTTTTGTTTATTTTCCCTTTGTTTCACTACTGCTCTGAAATGTTATTTTTTCTTCTTTTCTTTTCATTAATTTCATTATTTTTCGTGTTTATTCTTCTTTTTTCAAAGGAAAATGAAAAGGAAAAGGAAAGAGAAAAAGGAAAAGAAAAGGAAAAGGAAACCGAAAAAGAAAACGAAAAAGAAAAGGAAAAGAAAAAGGAAAAGAAAAAGGAATATACATATAAGCAAATCTCGCTAATGGCTTAATATAATTTCATTTTTACCTTACCTCACCATAATAAAGGGAAATTTTCCATTGAAGAAGTCTCTCCGGAAAAGTGAAGTGTTTTTTGTTGTGTTCCTAAAAGTTAAAAACTACTTTGTAGAAGGTTCTTGTTTCTTTAGAATCGGTCGAGACCCTTTTTTCGGAACCGGAAGAGGAATTCGATGGTCCAATCCTATTTTCCTCAACAATCTTTCTCGAACATTCGATGGAGTTTTTTTTAATTTTTTTTTCGAAATATTTCCCGCCTGTCGCCGATTCGTCTGTATCTGTTTATTCGCCTGTCAGGAAAAGGACCCACAGAAACAATTGAGAAACGGAAAGAATTGAGCAACGGAAACGGAAGATGAAATGAAAAAGGAAACGGGAAATGGAAATGGAATGGATTCCGAATAAAATGGAATGGAACAGAACGGGAGTCTCTCTCTCCCTCTCCCCTTCTCCCTCTCCCTCTCCCTCCCTCCCTCCCCCCCTCTCTCCCTCTCTCTCCCTTTGCTATTTCCTGTGATTCTTATGTATCACCTTCTCATGGATTTATTTTTCAATCTTATATAGTATTATTTGTATTTATACTTATGTTTTATTTACATACTTTATTATCTTTTGGATTATCTTTTTTGCCAAAAACAGGAGTTTTCTTTACTCCCTGTCGTGAAGAAATCCACACTATTAGGGAATTTATTATGTTTTCTTCGGGTTTATATAAGGGTTTTTTTTAGGTCTCTTTGGGGTTTTTGTCAAGGCATGGAAAGTACAATCGTAATTTGTAAAAGTAATTAAAAAATATTTAAAAAGCAATTAAAAAGTAATTTAAAAAAATTAAAAAGTAACTAAAAAGTAACTAAAATTCCTTAAAAACCATATCTAGGAAAGTAAACAAATCCAGATCTTTACATGATTTTTTGTTACAGACTTCAACAATAAAAGTTATGCCAAATGATCATCACTATCAAAGGTTTTCCTTCTTTATTTCTTCGGATCTTCTCCCTTTACTTACAATTGGAAACTCCAAATTTCTCAAATAAGACTTTAATGCAAAAATGTGATATTCACATTCTTTTGAGTACAAAAACATACCGTTTTTTGAGAATTTGAATGGCCTTCACTCTGTTTTTGAGGAGGTTTTTTTTGTCGAGAAGGCACAAAATCGTCCTCAATGATGTCATCCTCGTCTTCAATGACATCATCGTCGTCATCTTCGACATCATCGTCGTCATCTTCGACATCATCGTCGGCATCTTCGACATCATCTTCCGAAACCGGAACATCACTTTCCGATGAAGGACCGGTGCTTTCTTCGTCCTCTTCTGATTTCAATTCTTCCATTTCGGGAAGATTTTTGATCCCTTTTTTTTTCGTCTTTTTCTATATGGTCGAACCAAGAAAAGACAAAAAAAAAAAAAGTGTTAAACTACATTCTGAATCAAAATTGAAAGACCGCGACAAAACTGAAACAAAACTGACAAAAATATGAAATAAATTATGAAACAAAACGGTAACAAAACTGACATAAAACGGAAACAAAACCGAAACAAAATTGAAACAAAACCAAAAAAAAATGAAAACAAAACAAAAACATAATCAAAAGCGAATCGAAACAAACAAACAAACTTCAAAACAAATCTAAAAATTTTGAAAAAATTCAAAAACTCCTTCCTCTATTCAAATTTCTCCTCCCTCCCTCCCTCCGGTTTCTCCTCTCCCATTATCCGATCTGCCGCCTACCTTCTCTTTCCTGATCTTTCTCCCTCTCCCTCTTTCCCCCTCTCTCTCCCTTCCTCCCCCCTCGTCGGACATCCACGAACTCTTCCGCCCTCCATTTTCCTCTCCCTCCACCCCATTCGCCACCCTCCTTGTCCTCTTCCTGGTATGGTTTGTCCTAAACGAGAAAACTTTTTTGTCGTTTTCTGTTTTGTCTGTAGTGTCTTGAGCATTGTTTTTGGACCTTTTCGAATCCCTGAAATTAAAATTTTCTTCTTCCAAGTCATAATTTCCTCTTGCCAGCTGGGCGTAATTTTGGACTGTAGTGCGCCTTTTCGGACGATCCATTTCAACAAAAAAAAAATATGGTTCAACAAAAAAAAAAAAAACCTAGAGGAGAGCTAAAAATTAGGGCTAAGCCTAGGGTTGGAATTAGGGTTGGAACAAGGGTTCTAGATTCACATTAGGGTTAGAAATTAGGGTTAGAATTAGGGTTAAAAATTAGGGTTAGAAATTAGGGTTTGGAATTAGGGTTGGAATTGGAAGAGATCAAAAACCGCAAAAAAATCAAAAGAGACTTAAAAAAACATCTAAAGGACCTCCGTATGATTAAAAAAAAAAACCATAAAAATCGATAAATTTTCAAAAAAGTTTGATGTTATTTGACCCATGGAATATTGCAAGGGAAGGTGATGCGGTCTCGCGGTGGCGAAAGGATACCGTACTATAAAATAAGTGCGAATCTATTCGCACTAAATATGTATAATGTGCGAAAATTTGAAACTCAATCAAATTCTAAATCTCGTACGAGTTATTTAATGTGCCGCACGAAATATTTTCTAAACACGCTAATTCCGTGCGATTCTTCGCGGAAAATTTTATTTTTTCTTTTGGAGGACTGTTATAATTGCACCGTACGAATCCCTATAATTACCACCAATTAACCTATTATTTTGTCTTTTAGCGTATTCGCACACAATCTTCCAACAGAAAAGTACATTACACTGTGTATCGCTTTTAGTGTTTAATAGTTTTTTCGTCACTTAGGGCACTTTCCCATGTGTTAAAGTTACAGTTATTTTCTGTCGTTTTCCTTTATAACTTGGAAAAAAAGGAGAAAATCTGCAGCCGTACCAAAAAATTCAAATTACCACCGTACAAGTTGCGTTCCATTAATACTTTAGCTGTACCGCAGTTTGTCGTATATCGCGATGCAGTTTATCGTTTAGCGAGTTTCGACCCACTTTCGCGTCCTTCCAGATACTCTTCAAACTTCAATAAAATCACCTCGCGAGGTGATTTTAAATAAAGTTACATGACGTGAGCGAATATGCATATGATTTCGCACGCGTCGGAGGTTTTTGACAAAATTTTCCTCAAAAAAAAAATCCACTGCATATTTACAGCCTGTACGTATTTTTTTCCGTGGACCTTTTTCCATACAGAGGCAGTGGAGGGGTCTCGACCAACGGACGCCATTTCGCAAAAGCGAAGTCCGTGAAAGCGCTTCTCTCTATCCTCCGCTGGTACAGATATTCTCGTTTAGATTTTCCGTTTGAAGAATATTTTTAGATTTTCAAAATGTGAACACTAACTACGTGGCACCAATCATAATCTCGAAAGGTTATTCACTGGCCCGACACAATGGAGCGGACTTCCAGTAAACGCTGTCAGTAGACTTTTCCGTACATTTACTGGGACCGCCTAATGGAATGTTACCCTCAGTCGAAGTTCCATCACGTAGAGTTTGTAAGCCACGTGTTCTAAATTGAATGGCGCCACGTAAGTTAGGATCCGATATTGAATATCTTTCAGATTTTTAGAACCGACAAACTTAACTTCAAATCTTGACTTGCGTAGCATGTACCTGCGTACGAAGTAATAATACGACAAAAAAATTATACTTTTTGCAGACGCAAGTCTGTACGCCAGCTCATTTTTTAGGGTTTCAATTTTCGAAAGTCCTGTGAGAGAAATAGTGTGACGAAACAAAAGTTACCGAAAATAGAGTGACCAGGGAATGTTACGAAATTTCGTTATTATTTTCGGTTGTATTTTGGAAACCGCGTGTCGTGTGCAAATCTGAAGATTTTTCGTTGGTTATCCATCATGACACGTAGCTCAATCGTCCAGCGTGTCACGATTTTTTTTTTCTGTGTATGCCAACCCACCTCGTCGAGGTGGGTTGAGTCTAACAGAGAAAATTGAAGCGAACTCATCGCAGATGAACATCCGACGGCCATTGTTACCTCCAAGACCTCCGGAGAGTATCGGCAAGATTCTCTGTAATGTTGGTTTTCGTATAAAAACAAAATAGGCGGTACGATTTGATACGGAGAGTCGCGGATTTCTGTTAGAAACGCCACTTTTCGCTTGATGGAACTTCACCCTTATTAACACTAATCGATAATTTTTTTTTTTTGAAAAAAAAGATATATACTAATCAACCCCTAACTGTAATTTGGGTTGTCCTGAATAATAAATACCCGCCCTTTTGATGTCTACAGTAATCTGTGTACCCGTACAGAATGTGACAATTCGTACGCCGTCGCGCTGTTCACACGGTCGACGGACGAACATATGAGAACGTGATTTTTGTCAACGAGTTTGCGTCTCTTTCTTCCAGTGCACATTCACATGTGTGCGCAATAATGGTAAGTGTCTTTTTATGCCTTTGCAATTCAAAAAGTACCATTTAGTACGGATATTCTTTGTCCGTACGTCACACTATTTCCATTGCAGTGTACTTTCCTTATTAACGCTAATGGAAAAAAGAACCTAATTAGAATAATGGGAAAAATGAAATTATGGATTGTATTTCGGGTTTTTTTTTTTGAAAAAGGGCACCGAATTGGCGTTATATACTCTGATAGCGATTGACGGTGTACAGTACTACATTACAGTACTGTAGTCTATCTTACCAATGGGAATACCACACGTATTAGATTCTTTATTTGATCTCAAAATCTGCATGTTGAATTCTCAAAATTTGTAAGATTCGTACGGATAGAGGGGTGTGTCAGAGTTTGTCAAAGAAAAACACAATCTCCCACGTGTAACGCTGCATTGGAAGATTTAGGTTCAAATTGCAAACAATCTAGTCGCGAAGAATAGATTTGTAGCAGATCTTCTAGATTCTCTGCCGTACCTAGAACGTATTTTCGAGATTCTGAGCCAGTGTGGTACAGTACTTTCTGCTGTACCAATATGTACGAATAACCTAGACGACAGTACCTCAGGCTGATATGAAGTAGTTATAGTAATTCACATGTAGTAATTTTAATAATTCCTCTTTTATTTTTCTTTTTCCTCAAAAAAGTAAAAAATATCTTCAAAATTCTTAATTCCAAAGGTCCACACTTGACTCCAAAATTTCGAACAGGAGTTACAAGTCGACACGTGTTCCAATTTGACAAACTATTGGCGCGTGTCTCTATTTCATTCTCACACGTGGCAACTCTCTCCTCAGAATTTCGGGTTCTCAACGCGAAGCCACGTGGCATTGTGCCATCATTCCACGTGTCATAGTCCTTTGTCGTATTCCCCTCGACCATTTTTGTCTTCCCAGGGACACATTTTTTTTTTTGTTTTGAATCTTTTTTCTCTCTACTTTCACGGAAAATCTGCCACGTGGATTTTTTTTAGGGTTTGTGAAAAAACAATGCGGCCTTTCTTGTCTTTTTCTGTACGTTAAGTTCATTCGCCATTCTGATTTCTGACTGAAAGTCGTGCCACGTGGCAGTACATTCCACGTCATCCGCTTCCAGTCCAAGTTCCTAGTCCTTCTCCACGTCAGCAGGCATCATTCGCCTACAGTGCCACGTCAGCAAGTATTTTTCCACGTCAGCAAGTCCCGTGCCACGTCAGCAGTTCCCACGCCACGTCAGCAAGGGAGAATCTAGGTCAGCAGATCCTCCTTACGTCAGCAGGCCATATTCCTCGTCAGCAGGTCCCCTGCCACGTCAGCAGGTCATATAGTCCTCGTCGGCAGGGCTTGCTACACGTCAGCAAATCCTCTGCCACGTCATCAGGTGCCACGTGGCAGCATGGGAGTGAGGATGGGGCGGCTGAGTAGGGCGGCGATGAGGAGGCTCTTCCGGGGGGGGTCCTCTCCTGGAATTTCATTGGATCCGGGAATTCCGGGAGGAGTACTGACTTCAAATCCGGGGGCAGTGTCGTATGGGAGGAGGATGACATGGAGTGCCACGTGTCAGGATCTGAGTGGTGCCACGTGGCAAGCAGGGAGAGAGGGAGCGGGGAAGGCGGCTGCGAAGGAGGGAGGGGTAAGATTTTGGTTTTTACTCTTTTTTTTATCTCTCTTTTTTTTTTTTTTTTTTTTATTATTTTTTTTTTTTTTTATTATTATTTTTTTTTTTTGAAGTCTGGAGGAACTGCTGTTTTTTCTTCTTTTAAATTCACTTTTTTTTTTATATATTTTTTGTCTTTTAGCTGATTCGTTCCGCCGTGACAAAGCGTCACATGAGTGGACCTCCCAAAGAATTCTTTGACCCTCTGAAAAAAGTGAGTTTCTTACCCCTTTTTTTTGCCATTTTTTTCTGAACCCTATTTATACCCATTCTGAAATAATCTATATATATGTGTATATATTTATTTATGTTTGTATGAATATATATATATAAAGAAAATAAAAGAGACCCTATTTGTGCCCCTTTAAAAATAATCATCTCTTACAGATAATTAGATATAATAACTTTGTACAAATGTGTATTTTAAACCCAAATTTGAACAAATTGATAATTGAAAAGTTTTCTCGCTTTTTAAAAGTAAATATAAAATAAAATGTAAAACAAAATTAAAAGTAAAAAATAAAAAAACTCCCTCTCCTCCTCCCCACTTCCTCCCCCTCCCTCCCCTCCTCCCCTCCCCCTCCCCCTCTCTCTCCTCCCCTCTCTCCCCTTCCCTCTTCCTCCCTCCAGCCTCCCTCTCCTCCCTCTCCCCCTGTCCCCCCGCCCTCCTCCTCCTCTCCCTCGTCTTCGGGGGCCATTGCCGGAAACAGCTTCATTTTTGTCGCATCACGGAGGGAGAACATTTTTGGACGGACATGGAGGAGGGCAGAGAGAGTGGGAAAAGCTATCGCTTCTATCCCTCTACCCCCCCTGGTGCCTTTGGCTTTGGGGGTAGGAGGAGCTATCCCCTTTGTGGCTTTGGCACCTCCCATTGCCTCCTACGCTCCACTACCTGTGAGCTCTCTCTCTCTCTCTCTATCTCTCCCTCTCTCTTTACATCTCTCTCTCTCCCTCTCTCTCTCTCTCTCTCTCTCTCTCTCTCTCTCTCTCTCTCTCTCTCTTTCTCTCTCTCTCTCTCTCTCTCTCTCCCCCCCCCCCCCCCCCCGGTGTCTCTCTCTCGCTCTCCCTCTCTCCAGCATACACACACCCTTATTGCACCGACTGGTTCAGTGAGCAATTTTGTCTCCAACGATATTTTGTGACGCAACCCATACATACCATTAGCCTAAAATATGTTACACAATTAAAACTTATTGTTTGAAGCTAAGCGATTTAAATATTTTTCTTTCATTTCGTCGTAAATCTATGTATTGTGATTTAACTTGGTTATAAACTTTACTTGGTGGACTGTAAAACAAAATACAAAGTCGTGCATGGGTCGATTACATATTTGAATTTAACATAACGAAGTGCTTTTATGTATACTATATAACGATCTTTTTTGCCCCATAGTTTCTCCATACCCAAACATCCTATGGTCGAGTGATACTAGAGTTTTTCCTTTTGCCTAACGTGTATTTACATGATTTTGTTCCAAAAAATGTGTTTTGCTTCCTAGGTTTGACTCCGTCTCATCTACAATAGACGTTTGTATCAAGTATTTAGCAATCCCCACCTTATAAATGAGATCGCCAACAGCTTTACGGCGTAAGCGAGTAAACAACGAATCGTGTATTATGGCCTATAAGATCTTAAAAATATAATTATCTCAATTGTGTTCACTTATCCTTTTCCTCATGATAGTTTTTCAATTGTCTTAGTTCGGACCATAGTAGCGTCTAAGAACACTGAGCCCTGCACAAGCATGCAAATATATTAGACAAATGGATAAACAAAATACGGTCGCGCATAACTTAATTTTATCAGTTTCTTAAAACAATGTAGAAGCTCGTAGTGGTGATATTTATAACATGTGAGTTCAATGATCGCATAACCATAAAATGGACGAGGGATTCCTATCAGGTTACGAAATTTGTTATGTAACACATGTAAGATTAAAATCAGTGTGTCTCTCTCTCTCTCTCTCCCCGCTCTCGCCCTCACTCTCTTTCTCTCTCTTTGTGCCTCTCTCTCGCTCTCTCTCTCTGTGTCTCTCTCTCTCTCGCTCTCGCTCTCTCTCTCTCTCCGTGTCTCTCCCTCTATCTCTCTCTCTCTCCCCCTCTCCCTCTCTCTTCGCCTCTCTATCATCACACTCTGTCCTTCTCTCACGCACTTTCTCTCTGACCCCCTCTCTCTCTCCCTCTACTCCCAGGAGGCGCTGAGAGGGAGGGAGGCGGAGGCCCAGGCTGCATATGCTGCCTGCATTTTGTCTTTTCTGGGAGGCCCTCACTGGGGCATGGCTATGGCGGCCCAAGGAGGTCTCTCTCTCTCTCTCTCTCTCTCTCTCTCTCTCTCTCCCGCTCTTTCTTTTGCTGTCTCTCCCCTCCCTCTCCCCCTCCATCTCCCCCTCCCTCTCCTTCTACCTGTCATTCTCTCTCTCTTTCACTCTCGCTCTCCCTCTCCCCTCGCCCTCTCCAAATCCCTCTCTCTCTCCTCCGTCTCCCGCTCTCTCTCCTTATTTCTCTCCCTCTTTGTTTACCTCTCCCTTTCCCGCTCCCACTCCTCTTCTCCCTCTTCCACTCCCTCTCCCTCTCCCACTCCGTCATTTTCTCCTCCTCTCTCTTTCTCCCTCTCCCTCTCCCCTCCCTCTACCGCTCCCGCTCCCGCTTCCACTCCCACTCCGTCATTTTCTCCTTCTCCCGCTTTCTCCCTCTCCCTCTCCCCCTCCCTCTCCCTCTCCCTCTCGCTCCCCCTCTCCCTCTATCCCAATTGCCTTCATTTTATTTCCCGCTCTCCTCTCTCCTCACTAACTTTCCACGTCCTGTCTATCTCTTCCTCTCCCTCTCACTCCCTCCCCCTTTTCTCTTCCGTTCCCCTTATCTCGCTCTTCCGTGCCTCTTTTGTCACTCTCTCTCCTCTCTATCTCTTTTCTTCCTACTTCCCTCTCCTCCTCCCTCCCTCCCTCCCTCTGTTTCATTTGTAACTATTGTAGCAGTGACGATTAAAAATTCTCTCCCTCCTGTTCCCCCTCTTGTATGTAACATTGCCTAACCGGGGATTCTCTCTCCCCCCCCCCCCCCCTCTCTCTCTCTCTCTCCCTCTCCCTCTCCCTCTCCCTCTCCCTCTCCCTCTCCCTCTCCCTCTCCCTCTCCCTCTCCCTCTCCCTCTCCCTCTCCCTCTCCCTCTCCCTCTCCCTCTCCCTCTCCCTCTCCCTCTCCCTCTCCCTCTCCCTCTCCCACTCCCTCTCCCTCTCCCTCTCCCTCTCCCTCTCCCTCTCCCTCTCCCTCTCCCTCTCCCTCTCCCTCTCCCTCTCTCTCTCCCTCTCTCCTCTCCCTCTCCGTTGCCCTCGCCCTCTCCCTCTCCCTCTCCCTCGCCCTCTCCCTCTCCCTCTCCCTCGCCCTCGCCCTCTCCCTCTCCCCTCCCTCTCCCTCTCCCTCTCCCTCTCCCTCTCCCTCTCCCTCTCCCTCTCCTCTGCCGTCCTTCCTCTCTCTCCCCACCCCTTCTTTTTTTTGGGCAGCTTCTCCGGGGCACCCTGTCACAAATTTTACCATTTCTTCCGCTAGGTTTTTCCTTAAACCCTTTTATGCCCTTTTTTTGTGCTGAAAACCGCTAATTATATCGCAGTAGTGATCGATTATTGGCAACGATTTTAACAATAATAAGGGCGATAATGTAATGACGGTTACGCACCGATATTCTTGGGTCGCGAATAATGTCGTTAGTCGAGGCATCATACCCAATTTGCGGTACTATGTTTGGGCATAAATGAGGTTTTTAGATACTGGTGCAGTTTGGCGTTGTTTTGTTGTGTTTCGGGAAATTTCCTTTCGCGATAATTCGACATATCGATTATCAAACAGCAATGGGGCCTGATATATCACGTGGTGACAAGTAATTTATTATCGTGTATATATTTCTCTTTATATTTATATACTATAAATCTAGTATGTGCTATATACTGTATCGTATGACTGTCGCAGTGTCGTCAATCACAATCTGACCCGTACTTTTTAGCACCAAAATATAGTTGGACCCAGTGTGGACTATTAGCACAAAAGTTCAGTTATTCCTTGACAACAAAAGTACAGTTATTTCGAGGAGTCAATCTTCACTGTACGATCGACGTTTTTTTCTTTGTCATTTTGTGACATATCTTTCACCTAGCTCGTGTTCATTTTCGCCCTATGGAAATTTTAGTAAATACTTCACATTAAAACTGATACAAACCGGCGTAACATATTAAGTGTGTGTTTAGTATATCTAATGCTATAGAGACTTCAATACGGTGGATTTAATAGTAGATTATACTATTTAAAGAAGGGAAGGACAATATTTGTTTGTTGTATCTCGGACCAATATATCGGGAAAATATCGCAATGTTTCCTAATTGATATAATCGAACCAAAATATCGACTTTCGGTGAATAGAAAAAGGTAACTTGATTATCGGAAGAAGCTTCCAATACATAATAGTAGTGTGGTGCTTTCTCTAAATTTTTTGAATATTCTTTAATTCTTTAAACTTTCTTTCTTATGTTTTCATTTTTTTTTTTTCTACAAATGTCTTAAATATATCATAATTATTTATATATTGAATAAATGCATATATGTATTTATATATTTTCAGATACGGATGGAGTGTGGTACCTTCTTTATTAGCGTGGCCGGCTCTCCTTCTCCCCCCTGTCCAAAAATTTGCCCTTTTGATTTCTTCATTTGGATTGGTACACTTCTCTCCCTCTACCCCCTGTCCAGAAAATTGCCCCTTTTAATTTATATAGTTTGAAAAAGAAAGCTTTTAAATGCTTTTAAAAAGAGATCTTTAGCTGCTTTCAAAAAAGTAACTCTTCCAAAAAAGAAACTTATTAAATACTTTCAAAAATCTCAAACTCAGAAATCCTTCAATTGTAACCTTTGGAATTCTCGGATGTGGATTTGAGCTCGATAAAATATTTGTGCTCGATAAAAGTTTTTGTTCGATAAAAGTTTGTTTGTTAAAAGTTTTTGTTCAATAAAGGTTCACTTTTGAGTCTTTTTTAGTGAAATTTTGATGATATTTCTCACATTGTATCATAATGTATAATTTTTTTAGGATATCTTGGATAAAAAAATTGTTTAATGGAATATGTGAACGAACACGCAAACTTTTTTTACAAAATGTTTAATGAAAAGTGCAAATAATTATTTTGTATTTATTTTTTATATTAAATAATTATACGAATTTTTTTTCAATTCGTTGATTATTCTTAAGTACGACAGGTTTGAATAATCAATGGGTGATTTTGGTTTAAAAAGTTTAAAATTTTACCATGTAATATTTTTTTTTATGAAGTAAGATGTTTTCTCAAACTTTTTTCATAAATACGTCATTATTAATGCTCGTCTTTTTGTTGGTATTTTTATTATTCTTTTTTTTTTATTATTTTTGGGGTGAAGGGAGAGGGTTTTAGCCTGTAGAAACATAGGAAAGGGAATTGTTTCTTAAGCTTTTCCGCTGTCTAATCCTTAAAAAGTTTGGTTAAAACGTTCGTTTAAAATTTCTGGTTTATTTTTAATAATTTTGGGAGTGGAGGGAGAGGGTTTTAGACCCTCGGAGTCGACTCCGGTTTTTCTGCGAATAAACTCGTTCCCAAATGGTGAGTGGAAAATCTTAAAACCCTTTTTCCCGTTAATGAAGAGATATATTTGGGGAAAATGAATGGTTGGGAAAACGGGTATAAACGGATATAACTGGGTACAAATGGGTTTTGACGGGTATAAATGGGTATAAATAGGTATAACTGGGTTTGTATAAATGGGTATAAATGTGTTTAAATGGGTATTAATAGGTATAAACGGGTATAAATGGGGTTGAATGGGTGTGAAGTATATGTCGCCATATTCATTAGAAGAATAAATGGGTACGGGAAAAAAAACTCCCATTGGATCCCTATTTCCTGCGGTAGGATCATATAATGTTTAGGTTAAAAAAAAAAAATGTATATATATAAGGAAAAAAATATTACAAAAACTTATTGGTATCTCTTTTATTGCATGTCAAAACAATAACTATGTATCACATTTTATATGCCAAAACAGAAAAAGATAAATAAAAATCATTTCATTTTTTGATCAAAATATAAATCGGTTATTCTATGTTAACACATTTTGTACTTTTTTTTCTGTCTTTTTTCTGAGTTTTTTTTGACTTGTTTTTGCCTTTTTTTGTCGGGCTCTAAATATGGAGCTCCAACCCTTACATGACTACACCGCTCATTGTTATTAGTGTTAATAACATTAATTTTGTCGCCGCTTTTTTTGGCCCAAAATCATAAAGTAGTGTTTTAACATTAAAATAGAATTAACGATAGTATGGAAAGTTTTCATTTAGCGTTAACCACTTTATATTATGTTCATAGAAATTAGCATTATGCACGACAAGTTAGTTTTCGTATAGAATGTCTACGTGACATCTCATATCTATAACGCTAAGTGTGTTTCACATGTAAATTAACTTTCAATGGAAATAGCGGGAACATCACTTAATATAAAGCACAAAATAGCGTGAAGTAATTATAAGTTATGTTAAATTTTACTTTATTTTATATGTTTCGTACGATTTCCAAACCCCACAAGTACGTCTCTCGGTGGATCTTATTAGGGTAGTATACTTGCACTTGAAATAGTGTGGATGCCAACTCAGCATAAACGTTACAAAGTCGACACACAAATTGGCGTTGAGTGCCAAAACTAATGTTAATTTTTTTTTTTTTGAAGTAGGTAGACAAATTAGCGTTATTAGCACTAAATTAGTGTTTACTCTGATTTATTTTTAAACATTAATAACGGTGAGCGGTGTGTACCGTTGGATGAGTTTTCATTCATCCAATCCTATATATATATATATATATATATTGTACAATCATTGAACGGATTCAGTTCGCATTAAACCAAACCCAAAAAAAAGAAAATCCATTGTTGGCATTTGTGCCCAATATTTGGATTCCCCTGAATAATGCGGCATTTTTTTCAGAAATTGACGAATAGTAGTGACTAATGGAGTAAAAGGGTAATTTCTGAAAGGATTTTTCTTGTAAATAGGTCTAAAGGGTATACATGGGTTTTAATAGGTGTAAATGGGTATGAATGGAATTAAATGAGTCTTAATGGGTTTAACGGGTTTTAAATGGGTTTAAACGGGTTTTAAACAGGTTTTAAATGGGTTTTAAATGGCGTTGGGTAGGTATCTCCCTCTTCGAGTTTTATTGACTTCTGTTGCGATTGTTAGTATGACATCATCTCTTTCGATTTCACTCACAAAACCTAATTCGTCCGGAGGAGTTTCGAAAGGAAATCTGACGAATCCCTCGAGGGAAAATAATTGATAAAAAAACGACAAATTTGCGAGGTGAGAAACTTTTGGAATTAAAAAAATTGCAAAACGGTAATGTTTGAAATGATAAAATTGGTAAGATTGGTGTATGAAAAATGGTGGATTTAGAGAGGATATTTTCAAGAGTTTTTTTGGGTTTTTTACGGTTTTTTTAGCGCTTAAATTGTGAAAGGGGATCATGAAATAATGGTCGAACTGGAAACGTTGAGGGAGAGGGAGAGAGCGAGGGAGGGAGAAAAAAGGGAGAGGAGTGAGAGAGAAAAAAGAGCGAGAGAGGAGTGGGGGTTTTTTGGTACGATAAATAGGGAGGACTTAATTTTTGAACAATGTTGTTTTTGAGAAAAGTGAAACATGAAAGCATAAAGTAGAAAATGATAACGAGACAAAATGAAATAATGGTGGAATTTAAAACGTGGGAGAATCAAAGTTAGACATCAGTAAATGGTAAAAAGGAAAAAATGAAATTTGGTTTTGGTGACAAATTAAAAATAGAAAATAGTCAAATACCTTTTTAGTTCACAAATATTTTGGTGAATTTGGTTTGATTTTTGCGAATTCGTATACAAATTTTAACTAAAAAATCAGGTAATTCAATTTGTTTTTCGCAAATTTTAGAGGAATATATTGTGGATTGTGAGAAACGAATTCTTTCGATAATGTTTTTGAAGTTTGTTTGGTCAAAGAAAATTTTTTAACTTCTTCACATTTTCCTCTTTTTTTTCCATTTTTTTTCCTTTTTCCAATGGTTCTGCCAGCAATAAATGTCTATTTATAAATCTCTTTTATGTGGTTTTATAAAATGGCGTTTCTATTCGAGTGGGGAAATGATAGTTTTTGTATGTTTTGATTTTGTGATTAGTCGATGTGGTCCTCTTTTGTTTTTTTCAAATCGTAAAACATCAAATTGTAAAGTTGTAAAATACGTTTTTTTTTTGAAAAAAAAGGTCAAAACTAGAAGTGTGAGTAAAAATTGAATTGTTGTTAGGATGTGACACATTTGAAAACATGATTTTTTTTATGTTGTCCTCAATAGAAAGGTAACCAAATGGGGAATAAAAAAAACTACTCATAGTATCCAATAAACAATGAGGATTTGGGTAAAAGAAAAAAAATATTGTGTGGAAAGTTGTCGAGCCTTACTCCCATAAAGATTTAGAAGTGGGTGGTAAAAAATCCACAAGTAACCGTAATAATGTGTGAAAATAATTGGAAACGTTATTTGTGGTTTTTTTCAAATTATATTCGTAATAAATCCTTGAAGGATCTATTGGCTCCCCTTCAAGGCTCGAGTTTAATCCCAACGCCTCGAGTGTGAGTCACGTCACATGGAGTCGCATAGGGTCGCATAAAGTCACGTAGAGTCACATAGAGTCATATAGAGTTGCATAGAGTCACACAGGAGTCAGAGTCACACAGCGTAACCTAAAGTCACACGAGTGACATTAAGTCCCATAGAGCCCCATAGAGTCACATAGAGTCCCATAAAGTGACACAGAGTCGCATAGAGTCGCATAAAGTCGCATAAAGTCTCATAGAGTCGTATAGAGTCGCATAGAGTCGCATAGAGTCGCATAGAGTCACATAGTCAATGTAGAGTCGCATAGGGTCTTGTACAGGCAAATACTCCGATCCTCAAAACGAACGCGTAAAGATAAGTAACATTGTCAAATTATCATTACTTTCTAAAAAACCTTAGTCAAAATCCCTTAGAGAATTCTAGAAGAGAGAATTCGAGAAGCCCTATGCTCCAATCTCTCAAATTCCTCTATTAAGCGATAGCTTTTGTAATATTTCTCTTACTAAAGAATATAAAAGAACCCTTAAAACCTCTTTTTGTTTAGAGTGTTGGGTTGTCCTCCTGGTTCCGATCTTTACGTGACCGAATTTTTTGATTCGGCACATAGATGATCTTCCCAACCTTTTTGATCCCTAAGTGGCCTTTGCTCGTTTAACACGGTGTTTCCCCCATCATCACTGCAACCTTTTCCGCACTTCCTTTTCCCACCTTTACGCTTGTGTCCCCACTTTCTACATTTGATGATCGTCTCATAGACATCCTTCATAATTTGTTAGGTCGTGGGGCTTTTGATCGCGAGTTTGGGCTTGCAGCCCGCCTTCAAGCTCTATTCCTGCCTTCAACTATATTCTTGTCTCTAACAAGTCTACTATAGACAACGCGTGTTGATCACATTGCCTATTTGGGGAGTCAGTGCTTTGTTGCCTCACTATTGTCTCTCGTTTTCTTGGGTGGGGACACTGCTGTTCCTCGTGTTTTGGACGGTGTGCTCGCCTTCCAACCATCTCTTTTAGATGCGTCATGTTCTTTTCTTCTGGATGCTATTGCGGACATGCCGATTTTTTCCAATTTTGTTACGACATCAGTTGTGCTTCTCAAGGAATCCATTTCTAGTCAGGTTGTCGTAACAATTAAGACCAAGCTTCTCGAGGCGCTTCCTTTCGATTCTTCATATGCACGTTTTTTCTCTTGCGGTGGACCTAGTGCCGGAGCTTGGTTGTTGGCTACCCCTTTTTTATCCACCCTCCTTTTCATGCCAGCTCAATTCACAACGACCTTGTGGTTTCGGCTCGGCCTCCCCCATCCATCTTTGCTTGGCTCTCTTGTTTGCTAGTTTGACCGTGTTTTGGAGCCCGACGACATCCATTTGCTCCGTTGCTCCCAAGGGGGCAAGTTGATTAAGGAGTCGCACGACAAGATTCGTGACAACAACGCGATCATTGCTTTTGAAGGGGGATTTCTTGTTCGTCGAGAGGTTTCTCACATTATTCCTTCGCGTCGGATTGACATTCTATTATTTGATGGTGCGCATCGCATATTTAGTGACGTTGTTTTGTCGAACCCTACCTCGGATAACTGTCTCTAGTCAAGCAGGTACGCATGTTGGTGTGCTCGCCCGTGACGCGGCTAAGGAGCGTGAATATGCCCAGTGCGATGTTAGGGATGGGTTCATTTCGATGGTACTTGAGATATTTGGTTGTTTAGGTGTGGCTTTGGACGAGTTTCATCGTAATTGTGGTCGGCGCTTGTTCGACCTTTAAGTACCTGGAAGCCCTTCTGTTTTAGTCCTCACTTCGTCTATTTGTGCCCTACAACCAGTGCAAGCTTCTATCATCCTTCGATCGTCTACTACACTTATGGATTGTCGATGTGTTCTGGAACTCCCTCCTCATGCTCCTCACGGGATCGGGGACTACGTAGTTGCTTATCGTGGATTTTTAGTTATGTTGGGGTTTCGATTGAGTCCATTTAGATCTTACCGTAGCTGTTTTGTTTGATATTTTTTGTTTTTTTTGGTGATTTCGGTTTACCTGCTATCTTTTTTATGTTTTTGTTGCTTTTGTCTTGGTTCTTCTTTTTGTTTTATTCCGCCTATATTTTTGTTTTTGTTTTCCAATTTTAGCATTGCTACCATGGACTCAGATGGTTAACAGTCACGTCTTGTAATAAAGTCAGCCATTTTTTTTATTATTTATTTGTTTATTTATTTATTATAGACATATATATATTTTTTATATTAGGAAAGAGACAACAAACGGACACTTAGAGGTTTACCTCAAGAAACCTCCACGTAACTAAAGGTCTACAAAAAGAAACCTCATAAATCCCACCTTACGAGAGTTGAACATACCAACGAACCATAACCGCAATAGCCTATCAAAAAAGGAAACAAGCTTGCACGCATTGTAAAGCCACAAATAAACGTTGACGACAAATAATAGTAAGGACCGAAGTAGGAAGGCTCCCAAAACCCTGTCTCTCGAACAAATGACCACAAGTATGAAGAAACTCGTCCAAAGAAACACCCAAGCAAACAAAAATATCGACTACCATTTGGATGAAGTCATCCGTAACATCTCGTTGTGCATAACCACACGCCTTTGTCTAAGTACATCACAAGGGACCTCTCCCACATGTTGAGCCCCTTGACCGACAACTTGTATCCAAAGAAAGGTTCGCCAAATCAATGTCACCAAATATGCGATGTGCACCATCGAGTAGGACAATGTCAATCCAGGGCAAAGGAATAATATGACAAACCTCACGACAAACAAAATACTACACCTCATTGCTATCGGTATCGTGATATAAGAAACAATACTTACACATGCATTCTCACCTTCAGATCATCACTCGATATTTTCATGAGACAAAGTTTAACATTGGAGTCAATTCTCTAAAAAAAATGGATGCAGACTAAAGAAAATAAAAGATAAAACAAAAAAAAAAATTGCTTGAAGCAATGTTAGTTTACACCCAACAAAAAAAGCGACGAAAGAACATACATATACAATATTGTTTGTTTTCTAGTTGAAACAAATAACATAAATTTCTAGCTGTCAATATAAAAAAACCAAACAAAAAGGACCTCTTGTACACCTGTCAAAATCCTGTTGATACAAAATTCTACATATGTTTAAGAAATCTCACCAACCCAATAAACTTAACACATTCAATCACCAACAAAAAAACCCTAAAACACAAAATGAACTCTTCCTCCCTTCCTTACGCTTTCGCTCTTTTTTTTTTTTCCTCACCTACTATTTATAAAAGCACAATCGTCACGCCTTTTACACTCTTCCCTTCCTCTTTATCAAAAGGAAGTCGTTGAGGAGGAAATAGTACACCGCTAAAATTAATACCCCAAAAATCGCCATTTGTAAACTAAAGGAGGAGTTGCTGAAGGAAAACTATTTCTCCTTCCCTTCTCACATTTTCCGCACTGCTAACACGAAAATATTTATCATCCACTCCTTTTTTTTTTTTCTCGCTTTCGCATTCCTTCCCTCCTTCTCAAGTAAAACACAAAATCCCAAAAAAACAACCACTAACTTACGCAATTCAAATAA
>JBBHKE010002138.1:53655-73676 GCA_037447655.1 Zygnema cylindricum | reverse complement strand
TAGTGACTAATGGTGTAAAAAGTGAATTCTGAAGGATTTTTCTTCGGAATATAAATGGTTGTAAATAGGTCTAATGGGTATACATGGGTTTTAATAGGCGTAAACGGGTATGAATGTAATAAAATGGGTCTTAATGGGTTTAACGGGTTTGAAATGGGTTTAAACGGGTTTTAAATGGGTTTTAAATGGCGTTGGGTAGGTATCTCCCTCTTCGAGTTTTATTGACTTCTGTTGCGATTGTTAGTATGACATCATCTCTTTCGGTTTCACTCACAAAACCTAATTCGTCCGGAGGAGTTTCGAAAGTAAATTTGACGAATCCTTCGAGGGAAAAGAATTGATATAAAAACGACAAATTTGCGAGGTGAGAAACTTTTGGAATGAAAAAACTTGCAAAACGGTAATGTGTGAAATGATAAAATTGGTAAGATTGGTGTATGAAAAATGGTGGATTTGGAGAGGAGATTTTCTAGAGTTTTTTTGGGTTTTTTATGGTTTTTTTTGCGTTTAAAATGTGAAAGGGGATCATGAAATAATGCTCGAACTGGAAACGTTGAGGGAGAGGGAGAGGGCGAGGGAGGGAGAGAGAAAAAAAAAGAGAGAAAAAGAGAGAGAGAGAGAGAGAGAGAGAGAGGAGGTTGGGTTTTTTGATACGATAAATAGGGAGGATTTAATTTTTGAACAATGTTGTTTTTGAGAAAAGTGATATATGAAAACATAAAGTAGAAGATGATAAGGAGACAAAATAAAATAATGGTGGAATTTGAAACGTGGGAGACTGAAAGTTAGACATCATTAAAAGGTAAAAAGGAATTTATAAAATCTGGTTTTGGTAACAAATTAAAAATAGAAAAAAGTCAAATACCTTTTTAGTTCACAAATATTCTGGTGAATTTGGTTTGACTTTTGCAAATTCGTATACAAATTTTAACAAAACAATGATGTAATTCAATTTGTTTTTAGCAAATCTTAGAGGAATATATTGTGGATTGTGAGAAACGAATCCTTTCGATAATGTTTTTGAAGTTTATTTGGTCAATGAAAAGTTTTTGACTTCTTCACATTTTCCTTTTTTTTTCCCTTTTAGTCCCTTTTCCGATGTTTCTGCAAGCAATAAATGTCTTTTTATAAATCTCTTTTATGTGGTTTTAGAAAATGACGTTTCTATTTCGAGTGGGAAAGTGATAGTTTTTGTATGTTTTGATTTTGTGATTAGTAGATGTGGTCCTCTTTGTCTTTTTCAAATTGTAAAATTGTAAAAATACTTAAGTTTTTTGAAAAGAAAGGTCAAAACTAGAAGTGTGAGTAAAACTTGAATTGTTGGTAGGATGTGACACATTTGAAAGCATGAAATTTTTTGATGTTCTCCTCAATAGAAAGGTAACCAAATGGAGAATAAAAAAACTTATTATGGTATCCAATAAACGATGAGCATTTGGGTAAAGAAAAAAAAAATTGTCTATGGGAAGTTCTCGAGCCTTACTCCCATAAAGGTTCAAAAGGAAGAGGGTGGTAAAAAGCCACAAGTAACCATAATTCAAATGTGTGAAAATAATTGGAAACGTTATTTGTGGTTTTTCTTTATTGTATTCGTAATAAGTTCTTGGAGCATCCATTTGCTCCCCTTCGAGGCTCGAGTTTGATCCCAATGTCTCGGTGTTAGAGTCACGTCACATAGAGTCACATAGAGTCACATAGAGTAGCATAGAGTCACACAGAGTCACACAGTGTCAACTAGAATGACAGTCACATAGAGCCACATAGTCCGTTCCTCAAAACGTGCACACAAAGATAAGTAACATTGGCAAATTATCATTACCCTCTAAAAAACCCTAAGCTAAAATCCTTGAGCGAATCTGATAAGCCTTGTGCTCCGATCTCCCAAATTCCTTTGTTAGTACTACCTTTTTTAATATTTCTCTTCCTAAAAAATATAAAGAAACCCTCAAAACCTCTTTTAATTCAGACTCCCCACAAAATCAACGATTCCTAACTAGTACTCGACCCATTTATACACTTGGTATGCATTGACGGTAGTATTTCCAAAACCCCAAATTGCTCACAAATCAGAATATCAAGAGGGTCCTTAAGATGTCATGTAAGCAGATTTTTTACCACATTTGACCGATTGGAGAACGTGCGTTGTGAGAAATGAGGGTTCATCCACCAATTCCCAAAGTTGACAAACACAAATACTAATAAATGAATTAATTAGTTTTTTTTTTTTCACATTAATTTGGTTCCCTTTCACTTTTTTGAAGTCAGAAACCTCTATAGTTACTAGTTACCACGCCTTTTTGAGAATACCAAAAACAAACCTCAGAAAAATCTTATCCTTGGAGATGATTTCCAAAGGCACCAATTCTTCTGTCTCATAGTGTACACAAAGTTTCTCGGCTAAAAACTGTTGCGACTATGAGATGTAATTTCCTTTCTTTTTTTCCTCTGCAAAAACCACGATATTGATCTATGTATTGTACTAGCAAATCGCCCATGGCTAGCAATTTGTTTGGATCAAGTTATTCCAGCCAAACATTTTCAACGACCTTTTGGTTAAACTCAACATTTCTGTTCAACCATATAAGTGTGTTTGATCCCCTCGTGTTATTCCTCCTTTCACTCTAGGTTTCCAAAATCTTCTTCCATTCGAATGCAATTGTGTGTTGGGTTGCCCGCTCCGTTCATATCCATACGTCACGCATTATTTTGGAGCGTGACTTTGCCCATCGCGATGTTATGGATGGCTTCATTGCGATGGCAGACGAGATACTTTGTTGTTTGGGTGTAACTTTGGACGAATTCCTCCATGCTTGTGGTCGGCACTCGTTCGAGCGGCGATGACTTAGGAGCCCTTCTGTTACAGCAATTAACTACGCGACAGCACGTGCTCTCGGTAACCATGTACATTTGGATCTCGTCTTTTCCTCCACTACGCGATAGGCACTTCCCTCGTAACCATGTACCTCCGGATCTCGTCTTTTCCTCCTTCACTACGCGACAGCACTCGCACCCCTTAACCATGTACCTTCGGATCTCGTCTTTTCCTCCACTATGCGCCAGCACCTACTCCCCGTAACCATGAACCTCCAGATCTCCTCTTTCCTCCTTCACTACGCGACAGCACCTGCTCCCCGTAGCCATGTACCTTCGGATCTCGTCTTTTCCTCCACTACGTAACAACACTTGCTCCTCGTAACTATGTTGTTGAAAATTGAGTTTTAATATATTTTCTTGGTCAGGATATATAAGTAAAAGGGACTTAATTGACAATTAGGCTCCACTCTCTCTCTCTCCCTAGTTGCCACACTTGTTGCAGTCACTGAAGATTGGTCAAAGAGAGATGAAGCCATGGCTGCCTAAACAGTTAGAAGAAGGGAGGCAGATCTGTCCTTAGCAAAACGGTTGAAGGACCAAGGATTTGATCTTGGTCCCTATAGTCCGTCAGAGTAGCCGAAAGCCGGAAGCGTTATCTTATTGTCTTGGACCAATGCTAGGATAAATAGGGTTTGATAATTATATAAACCTACACAATTGGATAAAGCCGATTAACAAAATAATAGGACTGTAACATAAAAACAATTAAAGTATTTCTTAGACATACGGTCAACTAATTTGAATGACTCATATTGAATGACCGTTTTCGGACGTTATGTCAACAAGTGCCACGTGGCGCCTCATCATTCGACTACAGGATTTGCGAGAAACTTGGAGGCAGGTCTTAAGGTGACAGGCTTCCCCTCCATGGCCATGTCGTACAATGGCCGTAAAGAAAGTACATTGGCAGCAGTACCTTTCTATACCGTACAGTCACTCGATTGGACCCGTACACCAATAGTAAAGGGTTTAGAGAGGGGTTTAGGACTTAGTGTTTTTGTAGTTAGTCGCCTCTCTCCCACAGAGCTTGCATAAAAACTGGCATCTTTCCCATATGAGAGTTAATCGCCTGGTTTAGCGTTTTGAGCAATTTTTTTTGCGTTGGGCACAGACGAGTCTATCCTTCACAAGGGTGAAGGCAATCAAAGAATTTTCTTTCCAGGGTGGCATTTTTTTTTAGAAAAAGAGAGGCACTTCAAATTATCATAGAGGCTTCAAGTAAGCTGCATATTCTTTGCACCAATGGAGGTCACAAAATTGGAGGTTATGGGCCCACCATCTAGGGTGCTTATCTTTGATGGAACATGGTTTATCTAATGGAACAAGATGATGAGAGGAGCACTTCTTGGGAAGAGATTATGGGGTATTATGAGTGGTCGTGTGGGACGGCCATCCACATCGCTGAGACCTCCACCAGGATTTGGAGGACTCAGATTCCCCAGCAGGATTCAGGGAGTGAAAAAATGAGGATGATAAAGGAGAAAGTAGTGTCTCACATTCAGGGAAAGAAAAGGAGAAATTGACACCAATGATTTAGGGATCAACACCAAAGATGGTGCCAGCTAAACTAATTCCTAAAATTGAGGTGAATGATCCTTAAATCTGGGACTTCAACAACTCAATCGCCTATCACTTCATCCTTAGTCAACTTTCCCGAAAAGTGGCCACGCCTCATCTCAATGGAGAGAGAGCTTTTGATCTGTGGGAGGCACTTGAAGACATTTACAAAAGTGACAATATTCAGGAACATAAAATAACAGATCAAAAAATTCAAGCATTCAGTCACAAAGGAGAGAAAATGATTGATTTGTGCAATGAGTTGGCGGGTTTGTTTGTGGAGTTGGAGAGTGCGGGAAATGTAGAATCTGAAAAAGAGAAGGTGAATATGAAACTATTGTCAACAGAGTTAAAGATCTTCAGAACAGCAGGTAGATTTGGAATACGGTGGTTGGGATGATCTTAGTTAGATAAAACACCATTGAGCTTTGGAGCGGAAAAAAAAGTGGTCAAGCCTTAGCCACCGGAACCAATTGGAGAGATCACGAGAACAAGAAACCATATGGGAACATTGGTGGAGGCGAGAGAGGAGCTCAATAGGATGGATCCGGATCTCGGCCTTCATAGGGGCTTTGCCATTTTTGTAAGAAACTTGGTCACTACATGGCAGAGTGCACCAAGTTGACTGAGATGAGGCTTAGGGAAATCAAATCTGGTATACCTTCTGGGAAGAAAAAGGCACTTGTAACCACACGGGTGAAAAGGGAGCTTGGAGAAGAGGAGATATCAAACAAAGATGACGAGGAGCTTCTTCTCAATGAAAAACAGCAAGAGAAAGAGATTCTAAGGATCGAGGCTTTCCAAAAAGCTCCGCAGGAAGGTTTGATCATTGATTCAGGTGCAACAATGCATATGTACTGAGAAAAACATATGTTTACCAAGATGAGAAAGATTCCCACTTTAGAGATAGAATATGGGGATAGGAGGGTCCTAACTACATATCTAGTGGATTTCGTAGATCTTAACGTAGGGTTAGACATCTATAGTTACATTTTCAGATGTCCTCTATATACCTCAGTTTAGCAAGATTCTCATCTCTACCTATGTTTTAGTTGACAAAGATTTTGAAACATACACTAAGAAGGGAACTTTCACCGCTAAGTATGATGTCATGCCGCATCTCGTCGGGCACTTTTCTTGTTTATATTTAGGTGTTAGGAAGGGCGGCCGCCACACTAATTTGTATGTGTGTTATTTGGGAAATGCAGGACCATACCTACTTACATTTCGCGTTCGCGTCAGCTGTACATATTTACATCACCGTACGCGTCAACTCTACATATTTATTTTTCGCCGTAATTTCCGCCGACGGCGTATTGCCGCGTTCACGTCGACCATAAATATTTACATTTCCGGCAATTCTTGCGACGACGTCCGTACTTTTGTTTTTTGTCGCAGATTTTGGCGTGTCGCGATAGATGATTTCAAACATGTATTCCGCGACATATGTTTTCGGGATTTCAGTGACTCGACGTACAATTTCAAACATTAATGACGCGACGTACGATTTCGAATGTTGGTGACGCGACGTATGATTTCGGAACCTTGGCGATGCGACGTGCGATTTCGAAATGTTGGCGACTCACTCTGATTGGTTGTCATTTAAGTCGTGAACCCATGTAGGTTCACGCATTCACATGTAGTTAGGAAGGGTTTTAATCCGCGGATTGTGAGTTTTGTAATGTAGGTTTATGGTTCTGGTCGCTTATTAGCCAGGACCAAAACTAGCGGCAGATTGTACAATAAAATACGCTCACGCTATTGTTTAGTTAGAAAATGTCAAAAATTAGTACTTTGGCTATTGCTTTAGGTTTGTACTCTCATAGTTTGAGAGTACAAGAATTGATCGAAGAGGACTTACATTTTCTTGTCATTTTCCCCTGTCTTTTTCTTTAGTCAAATTGTCAATGTTTTTTTGCAAGGCTTTTTCTGCCTTAGTTGGTTAAGCGCCTAGTTTTTCTCTTTTCTTTATTATACTTTTCTTGTAAGCCCTACAATTTAATTCACTCGGTTTCTCTCGGAGTCCGCACAGTTTCCCTTCAACAACCTCTTTTAGTGTGGATTTTGCCGACTTTCTCAAGCTATCTCTGGACCCTTGTGTATGCATGCTGTGAATTAGGGTTTGACTTTTTGTTGTCAAATTTCTGTTGCCTGGGTTGGCGTTTGCTTATGGTTTGTTACCATCCGGTTATCTCAGATTCTCAATAGCTTTCCATTGCTTGTTTCTATTATCATTTTCTGCCATTGGTTATAAGTGAATTGGAATCCGGTTATCTCGGATTCGGTGCAGGTTTTTAACGTTGTTTTCTTGTATTTTTCTCGTGCCAGTTTTTTTTATTTGTTTGCTTATTATTTGCTATTTTGTGGCTTACTGTTGGAATTGTAAGCTTTGATAGAATTCGGTTATTTCGAATTCTTTACAGTTTTCTATTTATTCCTTTCTGTTTTGTTTGCTATTTTTCTTTATTTGCAATCCTAGTTTTCTTTCCTGTTACGAATACGCCCAGACCGTGGAGCCTAGTGGCTACCCATTGGCTTAGTATTCCTGTACTCTCAAATTATCATTCACCTCTCTCTTGTTTTATGTTTAGAAAATAATAAAATTGTTATCTTTCATTTTCACTTTTTGTTGGAAAAAAATATAAAAACAATAATATATATTACCTTTCATTTTCAATTTTGTTCTTGGTTTTATCTTTCTACCAGTTTTCACCCTACTTTCTCTACAATTTTGCTTGCGTTTTCAGTTTAGCCTTTGAAGAAAAATTATAAAAAATGATATATATCTAAAATTTGTACATTGAAAATACTTTTGTTTGGATTTTCAAATTTATTTCTTTGGTGTTTTCCCTCTATCTTATATCTGCCCCCCACCTTGCTGCCACTCTATTTTAGGTTTTTTAGGTCTAAATTTGTGGCAGATTTTAGGGTTTGGTTGCAAATTTTAGGGTTAGTCTACATAATTAGGGTTTGGGCTAACGTTTACATGATTCTAACTTGCTTTGTGACTTATACTATCTTTTCCGATACTTTTTAGTTTTCCTTTCTCGGTCCCGTACCATACGGAGAACTCCGTGGCTTCACGTTTTGGATTCGCTTTCATTTTTCGTTCGTAATTTGCATTGTTGAGTTGTGGTGTTTGACACGATTATTTGGAAAGTGTGGGAGCGGATTGTGGAGCGGATTCACACTGAGGCGCTTTGCAAAGCCCCAGCTATGACGATCAGTTGCGGCTCATCTTTGATAATCACCAGATTATCAAAGGTGTTTTGTAAGTATTACGATGCCTTGTGGGCGCAAGAGCGTGTTAAGATAGCTCGTTGACCATTTAGAGGGTTCGTGCATGGATTAGGTTACATAGGACCCAATTGTGTTGAGCACTTGCATTTCCTAACTCTCTTTGCTTGTAATCTGGTCGTGAGTGGCCTTGTGTTTTTTGTGATTGCCTGGAGTGGATTTTACAGCTTAGATCTGGCCTTTGGTGGCCTTGGATAGTTGTCTCTCTGTTGGTGTTGCTGTAGATCTACACATGTGGTTGCCTGGATAGCAATTATTTTACCTTTATAGATCTGGCCCTCCGGCCTTACCCACTTGTTTGCATGGTAGAAGGTTTCGGTAGCACAACTTTTTGGTAGATGTGGTCATCGTGGCCTTTATAGTGACTTATTCGTTTTATTGATACTTGTGGCTTGGTTTCTCACTTGTTGCATTTCGAATAGATCGTGTTCATTATCTCGTCGTTTTGTTTCCCTCTTTTGTTTTATGCCCACCGATTGGAACAATTTTAATTTTCGTTCCGGGTCTACTCGTAGTGGTGTATCTTTCCGCCCCTCACCTGTAGACCAAATTGATCTAGCAAGTATATCTAATTTTCCTCTAGTTTTGGTTCCGGTATCGAGAACATCCTTTGTCCGTCCTGGACTCACGTTAGTCTATTCTTTGTCCTCCGTCTCCTCTATGCTATTTGAAGAGGAAACCAGAGAGAAGAGTCTCGAGGGATCTGACTTAGGTTCCCTCTTTTTTTGGTCTTCTCTTGGTCTCATTTTTTTCCCATCTCCATACACGCCGGTCGGTGACATAGCTTCCTCCTCGGAAGGCCCCATGAACAAAATGCAATTTTGCTTTTCTAGGATGAAGGATACAATGTCCTTATCTCATTTCCGTATGCTCTATGATACTGAAATGCTGGATTTGGCATTTCGCTAGATCGATTTGATCTTTGTGTAGCATTCTCTCTCTTTGGTCGGTACCTCAGAGGTTCGGCCCTTACCTTGTATTCCCGCAAGTATAATGCTATACTCGCGATGACTGAATTTCACCCTCCTTTGGCTCGTACACCAGAGGTCATTGGACAAGTGGATATCCCATACTAGGCCGCTTTTCTCGAGGTCCTAGATGCCTAAGGTAATGTCCTATCGGCAATATGTTGTGGCTGCGCGTGCTGCTGTCCCAGCATGATTAGGGATGATGATTCCGTTGCGAGATCCCCTTTCTGTCATGTTCAGTCTCTTAGAAGCGGAGTATCGAATGCAAAATCCTGATCAAGTGAAAGAACTGATGAACTTCGAACGTAAACCGGGTTAAACCTCCCTCGCTTTACGTGCCCGTATGGAGACGTTACGGGAAGCTTTACCGGACTTGATGTCCGAGCAGAAGCTGTTTAAAAATTTGTTGGAAAATTTCTTGATCACACAAAACGATTTATCCAAAGTCATCTTACACACACATACGGCTTGAAATTTAACTTTGACCAGGCCGCCAACATGCGGTTGAATATGAGATGCAGTCGTGTTGGTCGGAAGCTCATGATCGATCGGAAGTTGCTTCCCCACTTCCCCCACAAGCAATCCATGGCCCAACAGTAGGCCTCCAAAGGTGCCTGCCATGGGGGCTCCACCGATTAACTCTGGAAACATATTATGTTTTCGTTGCGGGGAAACAGGGCATGAGGCTCGCATGTGTCCAAATGAGATGGCCACATGCACTCACTGTCAGCAGATGGGACATTATGCCCATCGATGCCATATTAAAAACTCAAAGTTCTCATATCAGAATCAAATCAAGAATGGGGGTGTTCTCGCCCGTTCCGCCAAGCCGGTCACTCCACCTAAAGAGATTGAGAAAGAATCTACTCCTAGAATTTCTTGTAGAGAGGGAGAAAAGATAGAGCTGTAAGCTACTATGGGAGCTATGATGAAGGAACACTTCATAGCTTTCATGGCAAAAATGAAGCCGCAGTTTACTGGAATGACCCATACGGTCGTTCAAATGCAGACGTTGGCCGGTCAAACCCTTCGCGATTCCACCATCCAACAACGAGTAGTCACGTTAGACAAAAGCTTCCCATATAATAATTGAGTCGGAAAATTAACAAACTCTCGTATTGTACTATCTTTTGAGAAGGAACCTCTCTCTCCTCTTCCAAAAACGGCTTCAGCTATCGCAAGTGAAACACTTACAATCTTGGATAGTACAATCAAGATGCTCAACGCATCAAAGAACGGTTGAGCATCTCATCGGTTATGATTAAAGACGTGCCTAAGGCCTATCCTATTTCGGGTGAGGTTGCTACAGCCGCCGCTTTACACGCGTTGCTGCTGAATCGCAATCTGTCAACAATCCTGCCAATTTCACCGGACGAACGTAGCACGTTAGATCCTCACATTAGCTTGTCGATAAAAGTCAACACTCATTCTTAGTTAATGGTGTGGCCCTTTCCCTCCCTCTCATGGACATCGGAGCCAAACTCGTGATCCTCGGATCCGGGTTTGCGTTGAAGCTTGACCTCACTGTAGACAAGCTACAACCCACAACCACACGTTTACTAACTTCAGCTGGTACTTCGGAGCCTGTCCTTAAAATTTTAATTCTGTGACCTCCATTGGTACACAGAATGTCCAGCTTATGTGACACCTCTAGGATAGTATATGCACTTTTAACTTTGACAATGAATAAGTACCACCCTGGGACGCAAAAACTCTGACTGACTACACCCCTTGTGTAGCCTAGACTCCCTTGAGTCCGCTGCAAAAAGAATCACTAGACTCCCTTGAGTCCGCTGCAAAAAGAATCACTGAAATTTCTCCCCTGAGCATTAAGTTATGGCCAACCAAAGTTGGTCCATAAATACAAGTGCACTTTGGGAGAGAGGATGGAAAACAAAAAATATTCTAAGTCCTAAGCTACCTCTCTAAGCCTACTACTAAGGTACTTCGACTAATCATAAGACTGTAAAGTATAAGAAGGTACAAGTACCGCTTTACTTCTTGTACGGCCATAGTACGGCATGGCCGTTCCGCTAACGCGTGTCAGTTTCGGAGCCGTAGTTGCTCCTCCTGTGATATCCGCTGTCCAACCATATCTTGCCATGTGTCGTCCGCCGACATCTGGTCCGCAATCCGCCAAACGGCTATTCCGGCATTCCGGATCCACTGTGAGCCGTTCGATCAGATCCGGACATTTGATTTCGTGCGTTGAAATTAAATGTCAATTCGTATATTTTGTGCGGTCCTGATTTCGTGCGGACCGGTATGTTTCCATGTATAAATGGTCTCGTATTTAGTTAAATGAAATGTGTGGTGCGGTAAGCTTTTAATAAATATCGCGCAATATACATGTATCGATATCTTCAAGACCTACCGGATAAGGTGGACGACAAGTCCGTATGGTGATCATCCAGAGGTCACTGGATCAAGTCCCATAAGGGGTAGTTTATGTTTTGCAGAAAAATTGTACTAAATGATCTGCTTGTCTCCTTTAGGTGCAACAGGCAGCCATGGCTGTCTACAGGTCCTCAATGACTACAACAGGTATGAGGGCAGCAACAAGGTCACTAGAAAGACTACAAAATACCTCTCTTTTCAACAACACTAAGGAATCCCTCATGTTTAGGTTTCGAACTGAAAACAAAACTGACTTTTCTGAAATTTCCTCACATGCACTAATTGCTTAGTGTAGTGATTACGAATATTTGGTTGGCAAGGATGTTATATTTCGGGTCGGTGGCAGTGTAGATATGCATGACCAAACATTCTCTTACATTCCTAATCACTTTCATGAGCGGAAGATTTGCTTTCCACTTATTTCTACATGGAACCCATTGCCTATCATGGCTCATTCAGCGACATGTCATACCTGTGACAAACCAAATGATAAACATGCAACACAATCAGCTGCAAAATAAAGGATGAAAAAAAAGCACAAAGGTCGAGACATAGCAGAGAATTGGTATCATAAATTTGTACAGGCAGCAACCAACGAATAAACATATAAGAAGAAAAGGAAAAGGTAGAGTGAGAGAGGAAGCTAAGAGGCTCAGTTTATTAATAAGCCAACGGATAGCCAGTAAGCTCCTTGGTCACTTTATATTTTTACACGAGTTCAATAAAAAAAGATTTATCCTAATATCACAACACTCAAACTGAAAATGTAGCAAACTGCGAGCAAATCTGAGATAACCAGATTTGGTCACACACAAAACATATAAGGAAAGCCAACTTTAATCCACAATCCCCTAGTAAACCACACAAGCAAACCCATAACTGTCCAATCGCAATCCAAGGTTCACCAACAGCTTAAGAAAGAAGGCTGAGCAGCAATCCACTTGATAGCACGAGAGAAGAAGTGAAGGGAAACCGGTTAGGCCTTGGCGTGAGCCGCGTAGATTAAATTGTAAGGCAGATTACAAAGAAAGGTGAGAGAGAGAGCTAGGCAGCAGAATGCTTAATGACTAGAAAAATAGTCACTAAATCTATCCTGACAATTTCACAAGAAAATAATCAAAGTTTAGGTTAAATCTTCCAAAAAGAGAATTCCTGTGCTCTTGAAATTGTGAGCACAGAATTCACCTAAAATTTGCTAAGTACAAAGTCTACAGTTGAGCGTCTAACTAACTACAAATACTTTAAAAAAATGGTCGAAGCCTTTTTTATACACGGCTTTTTCTCTTCTCTCACTCTTCCCTCCTTTCACTCTAATGATCTCACATATATTTCTCCCAGGTTGAGATCCAGAGCTAATTCCAGGGTTAAACTATGAAACTAAAATGATACACTTAAAAACAGTCTAAATGTGTCGTGCACGTTTAGCAAGATGCAGATGCGACGCCTTTTTGAGCAAGGCACGCGAAAATAAGAAGGCACGTGGAGAAGGTGCTAGACGCGTTTTCTCCTTCGAGAGATTAAAAGAAGAAATGTGTTTTGTGCCCCGTACGCCACGAAACTTCAAACAACTGATTTCGTGCGTCGTGCGTGCAAGAAACGCCAATCATACATACTCAATTTGTATGGTGTAATACATCGTCAATCGCTATTAGCGTAGTGAACGATAATTCCGTCCCGCTTTTTTTTTCCAAATTCTCATATAACATAACTTATTTTGTTTTTTCCATTACGCCATTTAGGGTTATTTTCAAAGTACCGCACAAAACAAAAGTACGTCGTTGTTTAAATAGTGTGGTGTACGGTCAATATCACACCGTACAGAATCGTACCTTTCTAAGTGAAAAAGTACAATTCATTATGTTTAGGGCATGAGAACGTGCGTTCTAAAAAGGGGAAAAAACCAGATCATGACATGCGGTATGACATGTACGTATGAATCTTTTACGTGACGGCGTACGATTTTAAGTAAATTCTATGGGTACCTATATTAGTGTAAGCATGTTTGCGACGGACATTTATTTTTTTCAAAGACCCAAATTAACATTAGTAAACAATTAGAATGTATGTTTTTTTTTTAATTTTCAAATTCCTAATTAGCGTATATCAATGTAATTATTCCTATACACTAAAAAAACATGTACACTAATAGCGATTGGCGGTGTACCATTGACGTCCGTACTTTACACTGAATCATCAACGCGAACCGAAAGGTACCAAAGTATCACAAAGTATATTGACGTCAACACAAATCATGAAACCATACTCGAAAGATATTTGTGCCACGAGAACCAAAGTATTTCGCTTGTTTGATTCTCCACATTGAATCATAAGAATCCCCCCCGCAATGTGAGAATTGCCGCGAGGCGTGAACCATCTCCAATAATGGTTCCCCCCGTTAAACATGACGATCAACGCCGATGTCATGTAAAGCTATTTTAAGTTTAATCGTAACTTTTTTGGGTGATCATCCACGCTCTCGCCTCATAAGCACGTCGCCTTGTTTATTCAGCCGACGACAAACTTAACTCAATTCACATGCGTAACTGGGCGTGTAATTTTTGAAGGTTATAGTCTAAAATTGCCGCTCCATATTAGCGTCAAATAATAATTGTAATAAACTTGAATCATCAACTTAAATTGAATTTCCATGTACACGGTAATTTTTGTACCAAAATTCCGCTTTAACAGCTTTGAAAGAAAAAGGTCATATTTCAAAAAAATGCGATAGTAATGCCATCAGAGTACAAAACATGATTGTCACCAAAACGAATTGATGACTAACGAAGGTAAAAGACCAAAATTATTAAGGACTAAAAACACAACAAAATTGCTTTAAAAGCCTAAAAGAAATAAAATAAAGCAAATATGACAAAACTAAATTGTTGAAACACTACAAACTACGTTAGACACTAAGGCCTCAAACTACGCCCAACTCAAGACCACAACTACGAATATCGTCTACTTGCCCCGGGTGGTACGTGAGTAAGTCGCGCAGTCCTCGGCAATCAGTCACCACAGTGTTTTGTCAAATAATGTCAAATTTCGAGAATGTTGAATGGCGACAAAGATGTATTGGCGGTAGAAAGCCTACATTAGAGCTGGAGAAGGGCTGCTTAGCCCTCTAACTTCTAAAGATCAACGAGCGCAGTCGTGCAAAAAGTTGTCGAATTGTTCAAAAAATAGAGAGATTTGGAAAATGGCAGGGCAAACTTGAGAACCTGTGTGAATAAAAAACAGGATGGTTGTGATTCCTCCCGAAATAATCTATTTTCCAAGGACTGACCGCAATTGTCGCCATATATCACCAACACTGTAACAGTAATAGCGGATCGAACTTTTTTTTTAAATGGGTATTTAAGTGTTACGAAAATAGAGTTTTGAATTTGATAGTCATCTGCAAAAGAATCGCACAATTTGGGGTCGTATTTTAAAAGATATAGTGATTGGTGTATTTAGGCGACAACGCGAGGTCAAAATAACGATTCGGTTTCATTGTTAAGAGTTAAGGTTCAAACTAGCCGCAGAATTTAAGGCGTACGTTTATAAAGTACCAAACGAAATGAATATTTTGTTTGGTAGGCACGATGGTTCTTTCGTACAAATTTTAGTACGAAACGTCACTTTCACTTTATGAAATTTTGTTGGAAGTTTCGCGTGCAAAATTTGCGACGCACGTTTGTGCGAAGTCGCGTTTCGTTTGGCGCACACTTTTGCACGTAAATTTTACGGAGTGAAACGTAGCGTTTGATTGGTTAGAAATGCTACGTAGTTAGTAAGAGATTTCGCACGTTTTTTCATTGGTCAGTCTGAGTCTTTGCTGATCAATGATCAGCCCATGTAAAACCTGTTCAACGGAGCGTTGACTCTGGCTTGGCTGGTCTAAGGCGATGATAGATGTAAAGTGAAGTATAAGAGGAGAGTAAACATCTTTTCCTTGGGGAAAAGTTTGTGGAAATTCCGACTGATCTTGGTCTTGAGCGATTTAAACCAAATTGGAGAAGTGGCATTTTGGCATTGAAATCTCTTACTAACCAAGTAGTGTTTTAGTAGCTAAGAGATATAATTATTTAAGAGTGGAGAGTAGAGGAAAACACTTTAAAAGAAGGGTTGTGCCACGAGGATAAGAGACCAAGCTGATGTTTCGTGGACAGAAGCTTCTTCTAATTTAAAATTTATCCTTATGTGACTGCTTCCCAATGTGGATGTGTATTTTCCAATGTGTGGAATGTGTGGTTGAAATGTTTGTAGTAATGGAGTTTTTTGAGAGGTAGGAGATCCCTATTACATATGGTATCAGAGCTTTGGTTAGAAACCAAGGAGAAGTTTGCTCACTCGATTATCGATTGCCGTGACCGGTGAGGTTGCTCTAATCTGTGTCGGTAGAACCACAATGTGAACTGGTTGGGGATTGGAGGGAAACTGAGTGATCACACAGCCAGTGGCCGCTGGTTAGATGTGGGGCGTGCTTAGGTCCTAAAGACTAAGAAGGCCGGGTGGGCAGTGTAGCTACCGCTGAAGCTCACTCTAATTACCTAGAGGCCAAACAAACTTGTCTTCTCCTAACTATGATTCATGTGTAGAGGGAGGGCTTGAAGCCATAAAGGGTGAGGATGTGAGGATTATAGAACATAAGATCCTGAAGTAGTGGGAAATGGGAAATTTGCTAATGGTGGAGAAGGAAAGTGGAGCACTTTACTTCTTGAAGAGCAAAGGAGTCCAAAAATGACTTAAAAATTTTCAAACCCTAAATTGTCACCTTTGGTTGCCTTTTTATTTTGTTGTTGCAAATTTTTTATTTTTTTAGGCATATCATGATCATCCTCCCTTAAACTGGCATTCCTTTTACTACTTTCACCATTTTGGTCAATAACATCATTCTTAGTTTGAATTAAGTTAATAAGCTCATCCAATTTCTCATTTGAAACATTTCCATTTTCTTTAACAATTTTCAATTCACTTTTCAATTCGGAAATTGTTTCATCTACAGCAACAGTATGATTATTAAATCTTTTGACCAATTTCACAGTACGTTTCTTCAAAACATTCAAAGCATTCTCCATTTCACGTTCCCATGAAGAGTTTGCAATTATCACACAATAAGATTAAACAAAAGAAAGATATAATATAACTTCCCAAAGAAATTTGTTGTAGATTTGAAGTCCTCAGATTGCTCCAATCCAAGACTTCTTCTCCTTAACAAATCCTTCAAAAAGGTCAAAATCTGTGAAATCAAAAAGACATTGAAAGTAAGTTAGTGCCAATTCAATTCTGCAATTTCCTCAAAATTGAAACAGAAAGGTATTTAGCGAGGCACCATCTTTTGATGGAAAGAAGATTGATGAGTTCGATGCCTAGATTTTTCATATGGAGTATTATTTGGAATCTAGAAAATTTGATCGTGACGATTACACTTCTTTTGCTGTTAGTTGTCTAAAATGTGATGCTCATATTTGGTATTACACTAAAAGAAGGTCTAAGATAATTTGTGATAATGATGATTGGGAGGCTTTTAAAACCACGATCAAATCGCGTGACTTGTCGGTCACTTATAAATCCAGAATAGAAGAAAAGTGGTTTAACTTAAAGCACACTGGATCGGTGAAGGATTATATTGTGGAATTTGACTCATTTAGCATTCATGTCATAGGTTTGACTGATGAAATGGCTTAGTTGTATTTTTCAACTACCTGAACCCTGTACTGAAATCAAAACCGAAACATAAAACTTTCAACAATTTGAAAGAATCATATGATAAATCATTGGAATTAGAGGATCAGTTAGGGTATAATCGGGAAATTAGAGGATCAGTTAGGGTATAATCGGGAAATTGGATTACTCAGGGGTAATTTGAATGAAGTATCAGAGTGGGATGAGGAGAAATTTGTGGAAGAGGGTTTGAATGCTAGTCTAGTGAAAAGGCATAATATCTTCAGGGGAAATCAGAGAGAGGAGGACAGAGTGTTAATGCAGGAAAAAATTTAACAATATAGGGGGATACATTAAGAAGCCTAAACCAAGCATTAATGCTGAGAAACCTAATCTTACCATACCTACATTCACTATCTGTCAAAAAAGGGGTCATAGAGCATGTAGTGTGCGAAATTGAAGAAGATTAATTGATATAATTGTGGAGAGGAACGACATTTCAATAAGGAGTGCACAAAACCCAAAAAGACGGTCACTTGTTTCAAATGCCTAGGTCTAGGTCATTACGCTAAAGACTGTACCGATAAGGGTTCTCTCAAAATAGTCGATGTCAATGAGGGTCTTTAAGAGGACGTTGCATTATACTTAGCTGAGCAAGAAGCCCAGGAGGTGAGAAACGGGAAGGACTAAATGAAAGTCCTCAGTTGAGTCAACCAGATCTAGAAGTTAATGAGTTTACCTTGGAGGGCAAATTAATGAATGGAAAGTTTAGGATAGATGAATTTATCACGATTCTCACTACAATACATAGCCTGAAAAATCCTTTTGATGAAATTCTCAACAACAGACCTATGTTAGGACAATTAAGTAACGAGGACACCAGACACAGTTTGATCAGATTTAAATATTAGTAAAAGGAAAACCGTTGAGAGTAATGGTCGACTCAGGTGCTACACATAATTTTATCTCCCATAAGTTCGTAGAGGAAAATAAAAATCCTACTGTTATAAGGGAAAAGCCTTTACATGTTCAAGTTCCAAATGGTAATAACTCCACATTAGACTTACAAAGTGACACAAAAGAAGTTGATATCCAGGGTCATAAAATAAAGTTGTGTGTGAAATAATGAATTTGGGAAGTGAAGACCTAATCCTGGGAAAGCCTTGGTTAACTAAACATAATCCTCATATGAATTGGGAAATTAACACCTTGAAGGTGAAGTCTGAAAATGGTTGGAACGTTTTGCAAGCATTATCATCTAAGAAATAGCATAGAAATCACATAAATAACATAAACAGATTGGGAGTGGAAGGTTTGATTTCTGCTAAACAATTTAAAAAGCATTTAAAAGATAAAACAAATCATGTTTTTTTGTTATTAGTAACTGAGGAAATTATTGATGAAAGGGGGGGAGAAAACACTAACATTGATGTTATTCCTAAATCAGACACAGACACGACTAAAAATCTTGATACACAACAATCTGATTTTTTAACTAACATAAATACTTTTGATGCTGTTGTTAAAGATTCCATTTTTTAATTTCAAGATATTTTCTCAAGTGATTTACCCTCAAGAAGGCCACCTTCCTGAGATGTGAAACATGTTATTAACCTTGAACTTGGATGTAATCCTCCTGTCACTGGAATTTATAAACACAGTTTCTTTGAGAAGGTTGAGTTAAAGAAACAAATCAAGGAGCTTTTGGAGAAAGGACATATTCAGCCCAGCAAATCACAGTACGGAGCACCGGTTCTCTTCGTCAAAAAGAAGGACGAAACTTTGAGAATGTGTGTGGACTATCGTAGTTTGAACAAGATTACGGTGAAGGATAAGTATCCGTTACCTTTAATTTATGATTTGATAGATCATTTAAAAGGTGCTAAATTATTTTAGTTGATTGATATGCGTAGTGGCTTTAATCAAGTGCCATATAGAATTGAGGATGTTGATATAACTGCATTTAGGACTAGGGTGGGTCATTTTGAATGGATAGTGATGCCATTCGGGTTAACGAATGCACCGCCTACTTACCAACGATTAATAAACCAAACTTTTTAAGATTACATAGATGAGTTTGTTCAGGTGTTTATAGATGATATTTTAGTTTACATTGGATCTAAATAATATCATGAAATTCATTTAAGAAAAGTGTTGGAAAGGTTAAAAGAAAGAAAATTATATGGAAAATTGTCAAAATCCAGCTTTCTTAAAGGTGAACAAGTATTTTTGGGACACATAGTTAGCGAGGAAGGTGTTAAAACAGATCCATCCAAAATTATAGCAATCCAAAATTGGAAGCAACCTACTAATGTCACGGAAGTTAGATCATTTTTGGGATTGGCCACTTATTACAGGAAATTTATCAGGAACTTCAGTATGATCGCCGCACCTTTGACGGATTTACTTGGGGAGAAGGAGACGTTTGTGTGGGGAGCTGATCAGGAGAGAGCATTCAAAGAACTAAAAGGGAAGTTGACCTCTGCCCCTACATTGGTGTATCCTGACCCTGCTGGAGAATATGAAGAAGTTCTGATCACTACAGATGCAACTGATGAAGGTCTAGGTGCAGTCATAAGTCAAAGATTCGGCAAACACTTTTATCATATTACTTTTGAGTCCAGGAAATTCAATGATGCTGAAAAGAATTATCCAACACAGGAAAAAAAATTACTCGTATTAGTTCATTCGTTGGTGAAATGGCGTTGTCATTTGCATAATAAAGAATTTACATTTCACTGTGATAATAAGACACTCTCCTATCTACAAAGATTAAGTGATGCACATATTATGACTGGTAGACAAGTTAGGTGAATGTAGAAATTGGTGTATTTCAAATTTAATGTCAAAACTATTCCTAGATAGACAAATGTAGTTGCAGATCCTTTAAGTAGATGTTTTGAAATAAGTTTGGTGGTTTCGAGATGAATTTTTTTTAGATGTTGTTAGACATGGTTATGATAAAGATCAATATTTTGCTGTGATTTATAAGAATATTGATGAATTTCCTAGACGTTGATGTAAACAGATAGATCCTTATCAAAACTGTAATTTAAACTTTATGTGGTTAAAGATGTAAGTGGATTGAACAGATGGTCAGTATTATACACGTAGTGAATTAGAAACATCTATCCTCTCACAGAATAATAGTGTCACTTTACATTTAAGAAATAATACGTTTACTGTTGCGGTAAAGTGGTTGCTTACTTGATTATGCTCATTAAAAAAAAGGACACAACCTATTAAGAAAAGTCGTAGTAACTTAAAGGACCTGAGTTTTCA
>JBBHKE010002138.1:0-53645 GCA_037447655.1 Zygnema cylindricum | reverse complement strand
TTTATTCTCAAATAGCGTAGTTTATTCTATTTTTTTCTTTATTCTATTTAGGGTTATATTCAGTACGTTGTCTCTTAAATAGAGTGGTGTACGGTCATTGTCCGACCGTACATAAATGTACCTTTTTAAGTTAAAAATTACAATAAATTAGTTTTAGTAACCGCGGACGCATGAGAATGTGCGTTCTAAAAAGGAAAAAAAACCAGGTCGTAAAAAATCCCGCTCGCACATATTCGTCCGACAGCCGCGTTTTGACCGTGTGAATGTACGATTTGTGTACGATTTGTCAGATTTTGTACGGAAACTTATATTAGTGTAAGCATGTTTGCGACCGACATTTTTTTTTTTCAAATATCCAAATTACCATAATCAAACAATTAGAATGTATGATTTTTCCAAAATTTTCAAATTCTTAAATAGCGTACACCACGGTAATTATTTGTATACGCTAATGAAACCTACACGCTAATAGCGATTGGCGGTGTAGAGCATAGAGTCGGCAGATTACGCGTACGGTCAGACGCACAGCAGCACTGTAGCACGCACTGGATTATTTCACCTTTCGTGTGACACAGCCATGCCCCTTGCGGCTCTCAATCTGCCACGTGTCACTAAGAATTTAGGGAGATTCGCACGCTGGCAGACGCCACATCTTTGCCTCACGTTCTACTGGCTCTCCGGATCCGCCCTACCTTCCCTCCCCTTCTCAGCCCCACATTCCCTCGGCGCTTGGCGTCTAGCGCCCCCGGCAGCACAGAAGCAGAACCACGGCGACACGCGCTGCCCGGGAGACTATTCGGGGACGACGGGGCGGTTGCACCTGCTTGCGAAAGCGGCACAGAAGAGACTTGCCACAGAACGACCATCTTGCTATCTAGCGGCCAACGGCGAGAAAGGAATGAAGAAGGGAAGGAAGAAGGGAAGCAAACCATGGCGATATAGCATTTGAAGCGGTTTTCGAATCTGTCTTTAGTTTTTTGTCTGGTTTTGGGAGGATTTTGATCAAAGGGGATGACGTAGGCAGGGCTGGTCAGGGCGCGGGCAGAGGAAGGCTCGGAAGTCGAAATTTCTGATCAGCAAACTCAGACGACCTTTAGGGTTTTTGCAGGGCTCGGAACTTCCACTCAGAGATAATGCTAACACGTGTGGGAACAAACACGAGATAAGGACAAAATCAAGGGAGGGAGGGAGGGAGAGGGAGCACTTTCCCCGGGTCATTAGTTAAGGCTGTTCGGAACCCTTGAAACCCTCACAACTGGACATGTGGCTGAGTACTTCTTCTGGAAAAAAGTTTCCGAGATTTTTCTGTCAGACTCCTTTTAGGGTTAGAGGGATATCCAAAAAGTACATTCGACTTATTTTGTCCTGTAGTGGAGGACCGCCATGAGGTCATGGAGGACGAGAATGGGGTGAAGGGAAGAGATAAAGGGGAAAAGGTTCTGTTTAGGGCCAGAGGAAAAAGGTTAGGAGGAGAGAGAGGGAGAGGGAGAGAAGTAGACAAGCTGAGGGGAAGAGGATATTTAGGAATAGTTCGGAAGGTTCTCGGAAAGGGAGGAAGTCAGAAAGGGGATAGGCGAGGGATTGTGGAAGGGGAAGAAGTAGGAAAGGGATAGGGGACAGGTAGGAGGAAGCGTAGGGGAAAGGAATTGCAAGAGAGGGAGAGAGAGAGAGCGAGAGGGAGCGCGAGAGAGAGGGGGGGAGAGAGGGAGAGAGAGCGAGGAGGAGAGAGAGGGAGAGAGAGGGGCGGCTCAATGTCATCGTGGGGATTTAATGAATCGGAGAATCCCATCACGAGCTGGTCGTCGGTGAGAATGCCTTCACTCTTTGTTTGGGAGAGGGAGGGGAGGGAAAGGGAGGGGAATAAGGGATGAGGAGAGAGGGGGGGGAGGACTGAGTACGAGATGGGAGAAGTGAAAGGGTGATTGGGCTGGAAATGTAAGAAAGTGGGAGAGAAGAAGGGTGTCTGAGGGAAGGGGAATTTGAGGATGAAGAGAGCACATGTGTCAGGAGAGAGGGAGAGACAAGATTGTAAGAAGGAGAGGGAGAGAAGAGTACGAGAGGGTTCGTGGGTGGTATGGGCAGTAGTGGCGACATAGTTTTATTACAGGAGCTACAGTAGGGCGAGGGAGGGAGAACGGTTGGGAGGAAAGATAGGGCAAGGGAGCGAGGCAAAAAGGAATAGGCTGATAACTTTTTCTATGGGAAGTTAGCACAAAGTGGCATCAGAGAAGAGGGGGAGAGGGGGAGAGGTGGATAGGGGGGGGCAGGGGGGAAAAGAGGGAGAGAGGTGGATAGGGGGGGGGGAGATGGGGGGAGGGAGAGAGGCAGAGGGGGAGAGGACAAGAGTGGGGAAGTGGGAGAGACGGGGGGTGAGGGAGAAATGGGGCCGATGTGTGTTTCTATGGTTGTATGCATATTCCTACATGTGCAAGGAGGATGTCCATATGTGAAAATGGATGTTGTGTGGAGGTCTGTCCACTTTTGTCACAAAATGGCGCTGAAACTGTGGTTGGAGAGTACGGTAGTTAGTGTTGACAAGAATTGTGTGGCTCTGCAGTCATGGCTGCAGGAAAAATCTGTACATGCCATTATGTCCTTTTCAATACAGCTTCTGGAGGACTTCTGTCTTCAACATGACCCGACAGGGAGCTTGTTGTTATGATTTATGTCTTTTATGCTCTACTTGTTATTGTGAATTTGTGTCTCTGGATCATTTGTATTATATACTTTGTGAAAGATATCCCTGAAGTCGATACCTCCTTTGGGCAGTATTAGAAATTGAAAATGTCGGTATCACAATTACCCTCCTTCCTTCCCCCCTGGAAGCCTTAACGTTTACAAAGTGCAACAGCATGCATGTGCATGCTTGCCGTTCCGTAAAAATGGACAGTTCCCGGAAAACGCAAAAGTTGACTCTCCCTGCAAGGCTATGAGCCGATGTTTGGCATCGCAGGAAGAAGTTTCTGATTTCAATGGAGCTCGTCCTTTCTCCCATAGCAATTCTTTATCGGAACAGTCCAGAATACAGGTGACTTTTTTCGGCTCGGTTTCGTAGTTTTTATGAGTGGATATTGTCCAAGTAGCTGCTTTGTATTTTTTAACCACTCGTTTTTCATTGCCGAAAGGAAAGGGAGACGTGTGTGTATCATTGATTCATGTAGATCTATTTCGTTGTCAGGTAAAGTGAAGTACCAGAATGGTCTGGTTTGTTTTCTTCTTCTGCCCGACTTATTTTTCAGACTAGCCCGGAAAAATCAGGTCGAAACAAGTAGTAGGAAACTTACGGCAGTGCTCCATTTTTTGGTCCCTTTCCATGTGATATGTTTTCTGTTGCAGTTCGATGATATGGTGTGGGAAGAATTCGGGGAGACTGACGACCATATCGTCCCAGGAGTTGCCGAAGAATTGCCAGTGTGGGCTCCAAACGGAACGGATAGACGTAAACGGGTACATAGAGACCAAGGCTTGTCAGGAAATTCTGCGAAGGTGGAAACTAGGGGAGGAGGGTCTCAGAAACAGGCAGATGCCACAGAGATCCTCCTGGGAGGAGTGAAATCTGATACAAGCGAGAATGAGAATGAGAATGAGAATGGAATGGACAGTGGTGCAAAACAAATGGGTGTATCCACATCTCAAATGATGGAGAATGTTCAGGATTTGGTGGGAGGAGCGATAAGAGGGGACATAGGAGGTGGAGGAGGAGGAGAGAAAGCAGTTAAGACAGAGGCGGGCATGGGAGATATGGGAGTGTTTTCTATGGGAGGGAATGGTATGTTTGAGGAGGAAGACACCACTGCAATCACTACCTCCTGTCATTTCTCACTAAATGATGTGGGTCCGGCCGATGGAGATGTGGAGCTGTTCGAGGGAGAGGATGAGGAGAATAATCATACGAACTTTTTGGAATTCGGGTGGTCGAATTTTGGTCAAGGCGAGGATATGGACAAGATGTTTTGGTAAGAAGAGATTTTGACTTGCCCCTATTGCGTACTTGTTATTTCCTTTTTTTTTTCCATGAAAGGGAAAATCCTCCATCTTGACTCTTTCTCTCTTTCTTTCTCTCTCTCCGATCTCGACGATCTCTCGCCTCTTTCCCCTCCCTCCTTCCCTCCCCCCCCATTCTGTCGGCTCTGATCCACCTCGTTCCTGCGACCTTTCTCATTGTCTTCGCAAAATTCCATTAAACTATCCAATTTCTGCTTTTCTCTGCCGTTCTATCTCCGCCCTGTGTGACTAGAGATTTGGGTACAAATAGCCGTCCGTCTTTTGCAAACCTATCGTTTGGCACTCTCTTTGCTTCAGGAAAACACCTAGTCAATTCTATCTTCACTTCCCCTCTTTTTGTTTGTTCTCTTACTTAAAGTTGCCGTCTCAATAAGTGAATGAAATGTACGTTTTCCCTTCCCTTCCCTTCTGGTTTTCCTTCCCTGCAGCGTGAGCGGCTCCTCCGGTGCGCGGGCCTCCCTGGCATCCCTCTCCGGGGAGACCGAGGAGTGGCTCTCCTCCTCCGCCTCCCAGGCTCTCCTCTGGACTCCTCCGGAGGGCCAATCAGGACCAGTCAATGGAGAGATAGACCCAAATTTGGAAACTTCTGGGAAGGTGGAATCGGAGTCCAGGGGGAGTCCCGGGGAATGGGGGACCTTGGGAGGAGGAGGAGGAGAACCAGGAGCGCATGAACAGTATTTAGAAATTTCTTCTCTGAGACAGAGACAGGAGGAGGAACAGAAACAGTTGAAAAAGAGACACGAGGAACAGCAGAGGACTCTCCAGAGGAGACACAGGGGGGTGCAGGGAGACCAGAATACTTCTGGACTTGGAACAGTACGTATAAGGGAAAAAAAACGGGGGGTAGGAAGGGGGTTAGGAGGAGGAGAGAGAGGACATGGGGATATTAGTTCCGTTTTAGTTCAGTGGTAGGATATGGGACCATCAGAAAAAAGAGGGGCTGAAGTAGAGGAGTTTTTATTTTGACAATGCCGGTTGTTTCTGTTTGCGGGCAGTTTGTTTTTTTATGACCATTTTTTATATGGCTGAAAGCCCATAATTTTGAGGTGACATTCTCGTGGGCCTTTTTTTTTATTTAGTTTTTTTCGGTGGTGAAATGGGGTGGTTTCAGAATTCAAAGGCCGCCTCCCAGAAGTCAAATGGGGAGACGGCCTCGGGGGAGGAAGAGGGAGGGCTCTCTTCAGCCCAAACGGGAGATGTCGAGAAAACCCAACCGTCTCAGGTGCATGTTTTGACTTATTCTACTTGTTTTATGTGGGAGTTGTTCGAGAGAAACGGTTTTTAAATAGTGTGAGTTTGGGAATATTGTGTTTCTTACAATTTTTTTCCTCCTGTTCTTTTCTTTTGCGGTCCTCAAATGTTTATGGAAATAAGGCGCGTGGTTTTGTGGTTTCAGAGAAGTGGGGTTTTCCGGAAGAGCTTTACTTGGGAGAGCTTTACTTTTGCCGATTCCTTCGGATGGAAAAAGGAAATTGATTGAACATAAAGAAACCCCCGATACAAAACCAGAAAAGAAAGGGGGGGAGAGAGGGAGGGAGGGGGAGGGAGGGGAAGAGCTCTTACAATTCTGGTTTACTTCCTTTTTTTCAAAATTTTATTTCTTCATCCGTTTGCTTTCCCATGTTTCCAGGTCCCCCCAAACAAAAGAGCTTCGAAAAAGCGCACAAACCGGAACACCCGGCGTCTCTCCTCCCCGATCAGCTCCCCTACCATCTCCAGCCACTCTCTCCCTCTCTCTACCTCGACCTCCATGTCTCCTGGCCCTCCCTCTCCCTCTCTCACCACCCTCTCTATGAGGTCCAACGCTCCTCCCTCTTCCCCCCAAACTACCGTCTTTCCCATGGCTCCCTACGGCCACAGACCTCGTTCATATATGCAATCTCCTTACCTCTCTCCCCTCCACATGCCTATGGGAGGCCTTCCCCCTCCTCCTCCAACCTCCTCTCCCTCCTCTCAAGGGGTCTCCTCCATGGTTCCTGGAATGGCGGTTTATCTCCCTCAACCTCCTCCCGGTTTTCAACAGGGAACAGGACACATGTCCTCTCAAATTATGCCTCCTCCTCCCCCACCTCCTCTCCCTCTCCAACAGCCTATGCCTATGGCCCCCCAAATGCATTTGTCTCATTCTCCCGGGCCAATTCCCGGAAGTTTTCCGGGAAGGTTCCTCCCACACGTGTCAAGCCCCATGACTCCCCAGGAGAAGATAGAGAAGCTCAAGTGGAGGCAGCAGATGAGGCAGAGGATCATGGCGGGGGAACACTATCAGGGGAGGAGAGGGGAGGAGGAGGGAGTTGAGAGTCCAAAGGCGGGAAACAAGAAGTCGGGAAAAAGGAAATCGAGAAGAAAGAGGAAAAGTGGGGAGGAGGGATTAAGTGGGAAAATCGGAAAATCACACTGGGTGGGGTGGGAAAGGAAAGGAAAAGGTGGTGGGAAAGGAAAGGGAAATAGATGGGGAAGAGAAGGAGAAAAGGGGAAGATGTCCACTTCCAAGAAGAAAAGATCCGAGGAAAGTCGGAGCTGCAGTTTTATCGGGAGGCGACCTGAATCGGTAGAATATTACATTTGGATTTGGTTCTATATTAGATCTATCTGTAAATGGTTGTTGTCTTTGTGCTTCTTTTGGATTCGTTATATGACATTTTAGTTAACAGAAATTGATGTTGATGTGCATGCAAAAACTTGGTTTGTTGTTTTTGGAGATAGATGTATTTATTCCCAAACCCTCTTCTTACAGTTTTCAAATGTGAAAAAAAGAGGTTAAGAATGCTGTGCAAAAGCAAAAGGAAAGCCAATTTTTTCTTCCTCGTTCCTTTTTCTCTCCATTCTCCTCGCCTTCTACTCTAAGTTTTTGTCTGCATAGCCCTCTTGCCCTCCGACTCTCTTTACCTTCCCTTCCTTCCTCTCCTACATCTTTCTCTCTCCTGCCATGTTCTCACCTCATATGTCTTTCTCTGCCTCACCCTCTTATTTCACTCCTATTTTTCAAACTTGCCCTTTTTTTTTTTACCACTGTTTCCGTATTTCACTTGCAACCCCACATTCTCTGTGTCCTCCTTTTCCTCTTTCTATCCTTTCTTGCTGTAACCCTCTTTCCCTCTTGCCCTGTCGCTCGATCTCATTCTTCCATTACTTTTTCTTCTCCCTCTCTTTCTGGGTAAAACCGTTCAAAAGGAGACTCTTGAAAACACTTAAACATGTGAGGGGCATAAGACCTCCATGTTTATTTGTCTTCTCTCTCTGGCCCTTTTTTTCATTTTTTTTCTTTCTTCCTTTCCTTCTTTTGAAAAATAACAAACGAGGCTAATGTTTCTGTCATTTATGCATGCGTTCAGTATTTTTTTCTTTTTTTCTTTTTCTTGTCCTTTGAAAGAATGGAAAACATTTTCCTTTCTTCCGCTGTAAGTCTTCCATTTTTTTTTCTGTTTTCCTTTCTTTCTTCCATTTCCCCTGTCTTGGGGGATCATTTACTCATCCATTGATTCTTTTATCCTTTCATCCTTCTATTCCTGAGACACTACACCTTCTGTAGAAATCTGCAGACTTCACCTTACCTCGTTACCCATTCCTTCTCTCTTCCCTTTTCAACAGGACCAAAAACCTTCCCATTCAAAACTTCCTTACCTCATTCATTCCTCCATTTTGTTCTCTTTGTAAACCCTTTCTCTTCTCTGTACTGGTCTCCTTCCCTCCTCCCCTCTTTTCCCCTACCTTTACACCTTCACATCCATTCCTTATCTCATCCCTGCCTCCCTTCTCTTCTCTTCTTAACCCCATTCTCTTCTCTCTTCCCTCCCTCCCCCCCCCCCCCCCCCCCCCCCCCCCCAGCTGGAGGTGGGCACCCGTCTGTGCATCCGCGACGCCCTCTTCCGCCTGGCGGCCTCCAGCAGCCGCAGAAGAACCCAGCACAGGGGGGAGCAGGGACAGGGGGCGGGAGGGGGGGCAGGGGCAGGGGGGGGAGCGGGAGCGGGAGGAGCGGGAGACAACAGGTGAGGAGCGAGGGGAGAAGGGTTGGGGGCGAAGGGAGAAGGGATGGGGGGGGGGGGGGGGGGGAGGAGGAGAGTGGGGAGAGAGGGACGGGGGAAAGAGAGGGCGGGAGGGCGGGAAAGGGACAGGGAGTGAGAGAGAGGCGGTTTAAAATGTTTAACACTGGAAGCCATGGGGGGTGTTGTTTCCTTGTTTCCTTTCCAGACTTCCTCCTCTGTTGGAGACGGAAACCAATCCTATCGACCGAAACATCGCCAATCTCCTCTTTCAGAGACCACAAAGACCTGCCTCGACAATCCTGGCTCCTCTCTCGCCCTCCCTCTCTGTTCCTATCCCCCCTCCTCTCCCTCCAACATTCTTCCAGGGGCCCATGACCCCTGGAAGTCCCTTACCCCCTGGTGGGGGGGGAGGGGTAATGGTACAGGGCATGCCCCAGGAAGGAGGAGGAGGAGGGACGTGGGGTCCCATGTGGGCCAAAGGGAGACTGATACCTGGCAATTGGGCGGGATCAGGAGGAGTAGTTATGGGAGGAATAGGGGGGGGAGGAGGAGCTCCCATGGCCTCCCCGCAAGGCATGGAAATGGGGTCAATGGGGTCTAACGGAATGTTCATAGATTCTCGTCGTCCGTATTTTCCGGGATCGAATATGGGAGGCGGTTCTCGAATGGTGGGAGGAAATTTTGGAGGAGGTTTTGGAGGGAATGGAGGAGTTTTACGAGGAAAAGGGGGTAGTAGTAGTAGTAATAGCAATTCCCAGAAGAGTCAAAATGGGTATAATAGGGGCCCAACTGGGAGACCTCCCCTCTCTCCTGTGGGAGTCGCTTTTCAGGCTAAGTCAGGAGAGGGAGAGGATTCCGGAGGAGTAACATTGGGGAGTACGCCTTCTTTAGGAGGAGGAGGTGGTGGTCAAGCTGTGAAGTTAGAAGAAATTGGCGAAGGAGACAATGGAGAGAAAGGGGAAGCAGGAGAGGGAGGAGAGAGAGACAGGAGGTTCTGTGGAGAGATGGCTCAGGACGATAGTTTCGCGGAGGGTCTCCTTGGAGGACCGGGAGAGGATAATTTGGAGATGGAGGATTCTGAGAATTTCTTTTTGGGTCCAAATTGTAATGATAACGGGTTATCGGATACAAAGGGGGCTTTAAACTCTCCGGTGGAAACTGTGAGAAATGAGGGAGAAGGAGAAGGCTCTCCCTCTGTAGAAAATGCCAACTGGGAGAATTGTAAAGAAGGGATACAGAAAGGGGGAGGAGGGGGAAGAGGAGGCGGAGGCGGAGGTGGAGGAGGAGGAGCAGGGGAAGGGGGAAAGAACACAGGGGGAAAGAAAGGTCAAGTCGTAGGGTCTCCAAAAGTATCAAAACCAGGGGCTGTTTCTAAGACAGGGAAGTCTCCCAGGCTTAAGGGAGGAGGGAAAGGAGCCTCAAGTTGAGAGAAAGGGGAGACGGATGTGAAAATGGATATGTAGAAAGAAAGAGAGGGAGAGAGTGAGTGACAAGAAGGATTTTTGAGTTTAGCCGGGGTGATCCGGAGGTCAAGGAAGAAACATTTGTCTGGCAAAGTAGTGCTGGATGGTAGACTTTTGTCAGGTATGTTTGGGGAGATCAGGGCATCTCTCTCTCTCTCTCTCTCTACCCATGTATTAATGCATGTCATCATAATATGTATAAATAATAAAATAATATAATAAAATAAATGTAAATATTAAAATAATAAATAAAAAAAATGTCATATGTCATAAATAATAAAATAAATAAATAAAATGTCATCATCAATCATCATCAATCATGTCATCATCATCATCATCATCATCGTCATCATCATCATCGTCATCATCATCATCATCATCCTAAATCATCATCATCATCATCGTCATCATCATCATCATTCATCGTCATAAATAATGTTTTAAATATGATCGTTTAATAATGTAATAATAATGTCATGTATATATATAAAATGCATCCCATGTGTTTTAATAATAATAATAATAATAATAATAATAATAATAATGTAATAATATGTCTTTCGGTAATAATATCTCTCTCTCTCTCTCTCTCTCTCCTCTCTCTCTCTCTCTCTCTCTCTCTCTCCTCTCTTTTCTCTCTCTCTCTCTCTCTCTCTCTCCCCTTCTCTCTCTCTCTTCCTCTCTCCCTTCCCACCACGTCAGTCTGCGATGAGCTGTCTGCCCCCCCCAATAGGCGGCGTTCTCAGCGAGAACTCCTCCTGTCGCCCTTGGTATTGGTTGTTGGTCGGGGACGCTCGCAAAATTCTGTATCCGCGAATGCAGCACGTTGTTTAGTGAGGATGTTGGCGTGATGGCGCATGCGAGGTCATGGGTTACGCTTTGTATGGCATGTGTCACGTCTTCCTGCAGCTGGCGCAGTACAACCATTCAAGAAATCGAACATGCCGTATAGTGTACAAAAAGCATACAGAGCCTGCATCGTCCAATTTGTATGGACAATGCAGACATCCTCATGTTGTCACGCGGCAGATGACAGGCTACTTGCCGTACGCGCTGTACATGGCATCTAAGTGCCAAGTACAGATACAGTACGAACTGTACTATATTTTATCGCGCTGTGTACTTAAAAGGGTGCTATACCTTTGTACTCCTGATGTACTATTTTTAGTGGTTTGGTGTTTCGGTTATAAATCGTGTGCAACAGTATGTTGCTGTACAAAGTTCTGATGAGTTCGATCCTATACTTAGCTGTATTGTATCACGGTGTTTTTTTTTTTTTTCAATTTTACATTATCCAACGCTAGTGGAAATGTGACTTCGAAAAAGAAAAAAACATCACGTCAGTACAGGATTTTAAAGCTTACCCGAAGAAGCTCAAATTGAAGTCCTGTCTGAAGTACAGCTCCATCCCATTCATCAGTTGAAGTCTTTACAAATACCGCATATGTCTCTGTCTTCCTATCTGTTTCTTTCTCGCTGTCCATGCTCCTCCTTTCTCTCTCTCTAATTCCGTCTCCTGTTTGAAAATCCCTCTCTCTGTTTCTGTTTTCCGCTCTCTCCGTATTTGTGTGTTTGTTTCCCTCATTGGCTGTCTGTTTGTTTTTTATTTGTGTATATATTAGGTTTAGATGTAAAAGGCAGATTTATGATAAGTGATTATCAATAGGCACCTTTTTTGGGGTCCCCAATAATGATAATGGGTTCAAAAGGAAAATTGAATTTTATCATCAATAAAAGACGATATAATTCATTAACGTGGACCAAAAAAATCATGAAACGTAGTGCGGACAGCAAATTCCGCCATCGTAGATACCAGTGGTTTAAAGTTCAAGGCTACAGAATGTTGTACTGCGTACGACACGATATGATTCCCCGGCATATGTACACTTATCTCTCCTTTTCACTGCTTCGATGTCGAAAGTTGTACTTTTGGTCCCCTTATCTCTCCATTTATGGTTCTAACCAGCGTTTCTCTGACTCGGACAACTTACAGTCTGTCTGCTCTTGTGTTTTTCACTGTGCAGATTTTTTTTTTTCTCACTGCTGTAATAAGCTTCTTTTTTGTAAGTAACTTTTTGTTTTTTTGTTTCTTTTGCTTTCGAAAAGAAAGGAAAGCCATTCTTAGACTCTTTCAAAACTTTTACTCAGGTTCTTTGCGTGTTTTGTAGAGGACAAATAATTTTGGAGCCCGTAAATGGGGGCAAGAGGAAAAAAACTTAGATTTTTTTTTTTGTGAAGGGGAGTTCCACTTCCGTCAAGTCAAATCCTAAAACATTTCTCAACCTGAAGCTTGCATATAAGCTCCATAGAGAATAAAAAAATATAAAAGGTTTATACAAAGTCACAGATTCTCTCAAATGTCTCCCCCACATTATTGTAGATCTTTCCTCTATGATTGCAGATTTTTGCAAAGTTTTGCAGATTCTCTACATTCATGTGATAATTTTAATCCGATGTTTCCACTGCCCAGGGCCACCTTTTTTAGTGTAGGTAGGCTGAGGAGTAGGCATACCGGGTAGAGGAAATGGCTTATTGGGGCTGTGTTGTGGGGAATATAATGGGAAATGAGATATGACAGGTAGACAGTCTCTTGAAAGTCCTCGTGGGTTGTCGAAAAAATATGAAGAGTGTAATTTGCTGTACCGGAGTTGTGGCCTTTTGAATAGAGGAGTCAGGGTGTGCCCTGCTTGTAATTTTTGAGTTCTTGAATTTTATAACTCTTCTGTATTGCGAATCTTGTTTCGTGCGTTCCGTTTGTGGAATTACAGAAAATTGAGATTCCTGGCAGACGATTACTGTGAAACTTTTGTTGTCTCATGCAGTGTTTTTTTTTTTTTTGAAATGTCTTTTGTAGTGTTCCACGAAGTGTTCTTGTTCTTTTTGTATCTTTCTGTTTTCTTCCATTTTGGAGTGTAGGGACTTGATCTGTTCTCCTCTGTACCAATAGCTGAGACTTGAGGATGGATGAACTCTGGGGCATTTCCTTAGGGAATCTGTCTTCAAAACTCCCGGCAAAGGAAATAATATTTAATTGAGGTTGATTGTCGCTTCTTGTTGCAAAAAAATAAAATTCGTTTGGAAGTAATATGATTAATGTCTATTTCTGGTACAGATTTGTCATTGCCACTCCAGGCAGACCAAAAAAGTTTGCTTTGGAGTCAAAATAACCTTACGGGACACGAATAGGGTTTGAAGAAGGGCATCCTCCTAAAAACCTCGCCACCATCAAAGGTCTTAAAATTGAGTGTTAAGATATCTAAGTCATATGTGTGACTCTACAACGCAATAAAACATTATTAATCATTTATTCATGTGCCTCATTTGAGACTATGTTTCCTCTTTGGTGAATGTATATCACGTTCTTTTAATCTGTACACTTTCGAGTATTCAGCATTTATAACCATGCCAGTTTGGAGAAGAAGATCGCTGTTTCTCAAAGAACCCCATGATGCACATCAGGGGCATCTGGGAGGGCTGCCCAGAACTAGTTTAAGAATGCGAGATAAAAACGTTTCCGAGAGAATCTGAAGTGTCTTTGCCTCTGTTGAGTCCACCGCCCGGAAAGTCACATCGGATATTGACTGTGATGGAGCCTACACCTATGGTGCTATGACATCTGTAGGACTAGTGGACGGCCACCCCCAATAATGAACCAAGTTAATATGTCAAAATTAATCACGCATAAAACGTGTCATGTAAACGCTCTTTAAAATTATCCAACATAGTATTCATCCATTTTGTGACAAATCCACGAGAGAGGGAGAGGGAGGGAGGGAGGAAGGAAGGGGGGAAGGGATTGTCCATACTATTCAACATAATGTACTTTGTACTCTTGGTATCGTGGAAGGTATGAGGGAGATGTACAGTACCATTAATTTTGTAATTATTGGGGTACGGGCGGGAACAGGTAGTCGAGAGAAATCGAGTTTCGGTTAACTTTTTTATTCGTAAGCGCGTATCAGGTACCGGGTAACAAATTCGGAGCGTGACATAACGCGGGCGGATTTCGGGTGTACAGATTCTTAAAAAAAAAAAATGTCGGATTCGGGTATCGAAAATTTTGACCTTTGCGACGTCCTGATCCTGGTACCATCGCGATACAAAACAATTATCAGTTTTTTAATCGCGATAACACCGGTTCATATACATCGTACAAATACATCGATATCGGTGAACCAAATATGGACATATCGGTTATCGGCAAAACCATACCGATATACAACACTACAGTAACATACTATACTAAATTTACAGTTTACATCTTAAGTTCTTAACGTTTTTTTTTACTTGGTCGTTTTGATGTCACCACGGATTCTTTCTAACGGTTTTTGATTTTGTCGTTTTAGTTCAAAATGTACACAACCATCCATCTCCTCCCTCTCCCTCTCCGTCTCCATTTCCCTCCACCTCTCCCTCTCCCGCCCACTCTCCCTCTCCCTTTCTCTCTACCGCCGAACTGAGACCGACAGAGGGTCTTGTTCCGGTCGTGAATTATAGTCGTAGTAGATCGTGCGTCTTTACAGTCCTTTCTACGAAGAACAACGGACAGCTGTATTAGTAATTTAGTACAGCTGCATCCCGATCCGTGGCCTAGAAGCTTTGCTTCAAATTCACCATTGTTCACAAAAAGAGGTAAAATAAACTCTGAACCATGTTTGTAACACAACTTTGTGTTTGCGCTAACAACAATATTGGTAACAAAAACTTTACATTGTTAACGCTCACAAAAATTGTTCAAATAAGCTCTCAACTATGAAGATTGTTACGGCTTGAGAAAATTACTTATAGAAAATGCTTGTTCTGGTGGCACTTTTCCTAATGACCAACAAGCACTCTTTTCCTAATGACCAACAAACATTGTTGTTAATGAGAGGGCTTCCTAGTGAATATATAGGAGCCTCTAACAATTTGAAAAAAATACCGCAGGTTGAGTGGAATCTAGCGATAGCAATTCAGTATGTCTTAGATAGATGAAGAGTTTAGTCAGGAAGCTTTTAAAGGTAGCAGACAAGCTGAAGCTTTTAATACAGAAAACGCTCAAAAAGAAGAGTTTCATAATAGTCATATTCAATATCCTCAAAGACTTAATATATGTTATTATTGTAATGAAAAAAGTCATGGCTATAGAGGTTGTCCAAAATAAATAAACGCTGCTGAAATTGGAAAATTTTGTCTATGCTGGTATATACGAAAATAAGAGTTTCGCCAACCTACACAAAAATCCGCCTTCACCTCAAATATGATGGAAAAGGAAGAACAAAAAGTAAGTTTTTTGGAAACTAAGAAAAATGCCCTTTTAACTCTCAATAACACGACTAAAAAATATTTTGGTCGGAAAATGGATACGAAAAAGGAAGGTATAATACAAAGTGTAGAATTTAGCAAAAAAGAAGAAATATTATATAATGGATGTGCCTCGACGGGATACATATAAATCCTTTTCTTTGCGAGAGTAACCATAGAACGGAAAAAATGTTAGAATTAGTTCACTTTGAGGTATAAGGACTGGCTAAAATCGCATTAGCAAGAGGTATGAGATACATGGTGACATTCACGCTACACAAAAATTTACTTCATGAAGGAAAAAAATGAAGTGTTCTCCCACTTCAAAAAACTCAAAACCTGGAGCGAGGAAATTCACAGAATTCAAATGCGAACATTGAGATTGGACAACAAAAAAGAACACCTATCACGAGATTTCATTGCTGATACGGAAGAAAATGAAATATCTTATAAAAATTTAGAGAAAATTGACAAAGCAGGAGTAAACAAAACATTAAGTGAAATTGCCACATCAATGCTTTTAGACAAAAGTGTAGATTTGAAATTCTGGGCTGAAGCTTTAAATTGTGGCACATATATTAAAGTTATAATAGAGTCTAGAGTAATAAAAAAAAATTCACCTCATGAGATGTGGACGGGAAGAAAACCAATAGTTAGGCATCTTAGTGTATTTGGTAGCAAGGTTCTTATTCCTTATAGTACTCAAAATAAGTGGAAAATGAAGATGAAATGTATACCGGGACCCGTAGTCGGACTCCTAGTTGGTTACAATGATTTGTTAGAATAATATAGAGTATATGTACGTGAGAAGAATATGATAGTAATAACAAGAAATATCATTATCAAAGGTGAAGAAAAATTAGAGGACATTTATCAGTCAATTGACAAAAATGCAGAAAACGTTACTGACTATGATATCTTATGATATCTTTAAACACAGGATGGATCAAGTTGTAACATTCCAAGGACTCGAGAAGGTGCATGTCTCATCGCTAAAATATCGACGAGATGATCTTGTCGCTAGATCATCAATGACGGGGGCCGGAAGTAAAACAAGAAGTAGCGACGAAAAAACTTCATCGCTGAATCAAGGACGAGATGATGTCGTCGATAAAATTATAAAAACGTACACAAGAGGGTGTAACAGAGGTAAAAAAGATTATGTCATATCCTTGGACAAGCAACGAGAACACCTCGTCTCTAGAAGAAGAATTTCAAGCACCGATGGGCCATCGTTGGCGGTAAGACCAAAAACTGACAATTGGACAAAACCTTCGCCTCCAGCCTCAAAATTTCCGGGGGGGAGATGGAGAATTAATCGGCGGAATGCTATAGGATACCTTTACGCAATATTTTAAAATCAAATGGAGCCTCTTACCCTTTAGGAGGCAATTTCTGAACTCGAAAAAGAGCATAAAGTAACTGCAACAAATGATACAGTGTCACCTATTTTGGACGCACAAACATGGGAAAGTGTGGAACTTTCACCAGATCAAAAAGCTCTAGAAATGAAAAAAAAAATATAGAAATAACCTATGAAAGAAAAACCAAAATTAAGACAGTTTTAAAATATAAGTTCAGACTGCAAAATATAGAGGAGACTAAATACATCCTTGCTATACAAGTAGAAAGAGGTAGGAATAACAGGATCATCAGATTGACAAAAAAAAAGGCAATAGGAAATATCTTAGAAAATTTTGAAATGATAGATGAAAAGGGAATTGTTACTCCTTTGGAATTCAGACAAAAATTAGAAGGGAGAGAGACAAATTTTGACAACATTGTAAGAGACAGTCTGGAGTTACGGGAGTCAAACTTTACGGCAAGGATTTTCTATAGATACAATTTTTGGATTCTAAATCATTATATGAATTGCATTAGGCATGCTTTTCCAACAGTCATAGGAGGTTTGAGCATAAGTCTACCAAAACGGACAAAGACAGACTGGAAAATCGGCGATAAAAGTCTTTAAGGCATTTAGGTGGTTATAGACTAGTTGCAGGGATGCTTGTGGATTAAGTGGATTATGTTGTTCTACAACAACAGTTGCAGGAGGAGAACTAGCAGTAGTAGTGGAAGTACACATAGAAAACAACAGAAAGTATCAAACACCTACTCAACAACCAACTTTTAGCTTACACAAAATATGATTCAAAAAGCCAATATGCCTCAAATTTCCCACAGTGATACACAACAGAGTAGTAGTAGTGGAAGTAGACATGGAAAACAACAGAAACTATCAAACACCTACTCAACAACCAACTTTTAGCTTACAGAAAATATGATTCAAAAAGCCAATATGCCTCAAATTTCCCACAGTGATACACAACAGAGTAAACTGTCTATTTCCAAAATTGCAGCCCAAATGACCAAGTAAACCATAAGATAAAACTCCTGGAATTTTCCCAAAAACTGCCGTTAAAATGTCATAATCCCAAAACTGGATGATACAAAATTAGCTAAGTCCTAAACTATATACTCACAGTGAGTATCTACTGGTCACAGTAATTCAGGAAACCGTACCACAAAAACTCTCTTGACTTACGACAAAGTATCCAGCCTGTACTTTACTGTACCGTGAGTACCTCCAAAAACCTAATTATTATTTTCAAAAAACCTAATTACAGAAACACTATTTTTTATTACAATAAACTACAAAACAATGTTTTTCAAATATTTTCAGATAGCGAACCGTACAATAAATGTTCCAGGTGCCTAGTCAGCGGTGTTCGCTAAAGTCCAGCTGACTGTGGCAGTGTAGTACGAAGCACTTGAGTGCTTCGTCACTTGTGGTCCCACGTGAATCACGCTTGTGGTCCCAGGTGAATCGCGTCCGTTGGCACAAATTTAATCAATGATCATAACGTCAAACCGTACCATGTATTTCTGAAACAACCGGTTCAAATTCCGTTCGTCTGATCTGGTGAATACAAACGTTTCCTGCTTGACGCGTGTAACTGATTGTCGACGCCACTCTGTTAAACCTGCATACGTTTCTCTTTGCGACGCGCGTCTTTGTAAAAATACAATACACTATATTGTTTTTTTTTTATTGTACCAATAATTAAGGCAAGTACAACAAAGTATTCAGAAAATATTCCAAGTTATTTTAGTCTCCCCTCACAGCCCTATCTACTGAAAAAAAGATTTCCAATTTTCAACACTCCCCTAAATCTTTAAACTCAGTTACTCACTTAGTCTAATAGCCTCTCTACAAAATTGTAACTTAGGAGCTGGAAGGGCTTTTGTTAACATGTCAGCCACAATCTTCTCGTCCGGTAAATAACGCAGTTTAATGACTTTTGCAAGTACTTTTTTACTAACAAAGTAAAGTCTAACATCCATGTGTTTGTTCTTAAAGTGATGGTTGGGGTTAGATGTAATTGTAATGGCTGCTTGGTTGTCACACCAAATAGCCCAAAGACATGTTTGCATATACCTCAGTTTGTGTAAAATAGATTTGACCCATAGGAGCTCCTTGAGGGCGGAAGCTGCTGCCATATAATCTCACTCCATTATGGATTGAGATTTAACCTTTTTTAATTTGCTACTCCAGCTGCAAGTTCCATCTCCAATCTTTAGAACAAAGGCGGTTGTAGATTTCCGGCTTGGCATGTCCCTATAGCTAGCGTCGCTCCATGTCTATATTTTCACTTCTGCTCCCTTGAGTACAAGCTTAAGATTTCGAGTACCTATAAAATATCTCAACACCCTTTTTGCTACCTCCCAGTCTGCCTTTTTAGGATTTTGCGCACTTCTACTCAAAACTCCCACAGTTGCTGCAACATCACGTCTCACCAGTTCATAAAATATATAAGACTTCCAACTACCTGTCTATATGGCTTTGAAGCCATAAACTCTTCCTCCCCTGACTCTAGACTCTCACACACTATAATGCCTGAATCCGAATCACTTTCTTCTAATTCTTGTTAGAAATCCATGAGAATTACAGACCCCTTTTATATCTTTCATTTCAATTTTTTCTAGCATTTTACCTATTACTTTTTTTTGAGTCAACATAATCAGTCTTTTCTTTCTGTCTCTTTCTACCTGTATTCCTAAGATATACTTGGCCTCACAAAGGTCTTTCATCTCGAACCTAGACCTTAAAGCCACTTTAATGCTGTTTATTTCATTTATTGACTTACTTATTAATAACAAGTCATCCATTTATAGAGCAATGTATATTATCCCATCCTCCCTTTGTAAGACATATACAGAATGATATGAGCTAATTCTCTTAAAACATAGCCTAGTAAAAAACTCATCTAACTTTAAAATATATTGTCCCGGGCTTGTTTTAGCCCATACACAGATTTCATCAATTTACACACTAATTTTTCCTTTCCAGTTTTTATATAGATTTCAAGTTGCTTCATATAAAAGGGTAATCTAACTCTCTATGCAAATAAGCGGTTTTAACATCCATTTGATGTATTTCTATATTCTTTATAGCCGCTAGAGTTAGCAAAATTATGACAGTGGGAAATTTGACAATTGAAGATAAGGTTTATTTATATTCAATACCTTCTTTTTGATTGTACCCTTTGGCCACTAGTTTGGCCTTATACCTTTCAATAGTGTTGTCTGGGTTCAACTTCATATTGAATACCCATTTGTTGGCGATGGCTTTTCTGCCCAGAGGAAGATCCACCAGCTCCTAGGTCTGTGCCTCTATAATAGACTCTATTTTATCGTTTGCCGCCTCGATCCATTAATTTCTCTCGGGTGATGAAAGAGGCCTCTTGAATTGTTAGAGGCTTCTTTGTAGCTGCAGAAAAAGGAAAGTGAGAGCTTGCTTGCAGACGGCTGCTAGATTTTTTTCCCTCGAAAAATTTGAGGCTGAAATCGTCGGCAACCTCTTATTTTTCTATTTTTTTTGCTTGAGCGGGTAGCGATTCTGTAGCAGTTATTTCCTCCTTAGTTGTAACTTGTGGTGAAGCATCATGTGAATGCACCAGAGGAACTAAAGGAAGAGGTGTCCCACTTGCCGGTGGAAAGACGACTCGCTGCGTCTGATGAAAAATGACATATTCATGTTTTTCCTTTGCCGGTTGATCTGGCACTTTAAATAAGTCAACCGAATCCTGTTCATCTTTAATCTAGATATTCATAAAGATCATCACTTTTTTTTTCAAATACAAAATCTCTATACCCTTTCACAACATCATCCTACCCCATGAAAATCCTAGGTAAGCATTTAGTCTCCATTTTCCATCTATCCTGTAAAGTATCTAAAATAAAACACTTGCTGCCAGAGATCTAAAGGTGAATAACATCAGGTTCCTCTCGTGTTTGAAGCTCATAAGGTGTAGGGCTAACACATCTAGAAGCATTTCTGTTCTTAATATAAACAGCACAGTTTAAGTTCTTCAACCCAAAATTTCTAATCTAGCCCTTTATCTGCAAGCATGGACCGAGCACTCTTTGTCACTGTACTATTTAATCTCTAAGAAATACCATTCTGTTTCGGTGTATATAGAAATGTTAGATTGTGATTGATACCTTGCTGAAAGAGATTTTTTTTGAATTCCTTTGATGTGTATTCTCCTCATTGTCCAATCTCTGCGCCAAGATTAGAACTCCATGAAGCTTTTCGGCCCACGCCTTGTAGTGTTTAAAGTGAGTAAACACTTCACTTTTGTGTTGCATAAAGTAAAATTTGGTATACCTTGACTAGTCATATGTGAACGTGACCATATAGTGGACTCCTCTAGCCAAAGCCACTAGCGAATGACATAGAACATCAGAATGTATTAGCTATAGATGTTTTTCTGATTTGTGGTCTGTTTCCTGTGGAAATGGCAATTTGTGGACCTTGCCAAGTGAGCAACTATCACATGATTTATAGGATGAGAAGTGAGAGAAACTCCATCAACCTTTCCCGAATTCACCATTTTCTCTAGACTATCATAATTCATATATCCTAACCTCTTATGCCACAACTCATTATGACATTGGACACTGAAGTAGAGAACATCATTTTCTTTATACTCAACCATGTCCACCCGGTACATTTTTCTAGCATCTCTAGTTCCTGTTACTGTCACTTTTCTTTTCTTGCTCATAAACTGTATACCTCTTTTCGGAATGACTTCAAAGTCTTTGCTCTTTACTAATGATGTAGAGAAAAGATTCTTTATAAAGTATGGAACATACAAAACATTGTGAAGGGTTATTTCTACCGACTTTCCCCCCACATCTATCATTAAAGATACATCACCTTGAGCTGAAGTTTGAACACTCATCCCACAAGCATAGTATATACTATTTGGAAGCGTTTGCTACAGATTTGTAAAAGCCGCCTTGTTCTAGAACATGTGGGCCGATGCTCCTGTGTCCATGATCCATCCAGCATCATTCAGACCCTCCATTGTTGCCGCCATAGCAAATAAATCTGCTTCCTCTTGCTCATTGAAGCTCAAAGACTCATTTGCATCAGTTGCAGAAGTAGAAGGAAGAGCATTTCCACGGGTGGGATTTCCAGAAAAGCCTTTGTGAAATTAGCTTTCCTGCCAACCTAGCCTGTATAAACCTATCTCATTTGCTTTTTTCAGCTTAGGACAATACTTGTATCCATGACCCTTCTTAGAGCAATAGAAATAAGTAGTAGAAGATTGTCTAATTGGCCTCTGATTAAACTGATTGAATTGATTCTGATTTTGGTTATACTGACTTCGTTCTGATTAACATGTTTTTTTTTGTGAATGTCTGTGGCAAAAGCTTTAACCTTCATTCTCCCTCAAGGAGTTTAGTATTAGATTTTTCCTCTACTATAAGATTGTATGCTAATTGAAACGACCAACTAGCTTTATCATGATTTTTTAACTGAGCAAACACACCTTTCATGCTACTAAGAAGTCCTCTAATAAGCAAAGCTGCCTGTTGAAACTCAAGAAATGACCACCCAAAAAAAAATTTGTGCATCAATAAGTGCACAAAAATTGTCACAATACTCGACCATAGTTCCCCCTCGAGTTTTTGTATCCCCAAATTTTTCCAGCCACCAAGAGCTTCTTCAAACATTGGCTTTCTCAAAAGCGGATTTCAGTGATGTCCAAATCTCCCTCGCCTTCTTCATTTTCAGTCGAGACATGACTATATTTGCTGAAATACAAATGATTAGATTGTTTTTTGCCATTGAATTTTTTTTCGCCCAACTTGGATCTGTTTCATCAAGAGAGCCATCCAGAACCCCCAATAAGTCAGCAGTTTCAAACGACGATTCAACCATCGCCGCCCAATACGCATACTTTTGGCCATTGAAGATAGGAATTTTTGACGCAAGGCCTATAACTTGATGTTCTACAACCACCGTTCCTGGAGGAGAACCAGCAGTAGTAGTGGAAGTAGATATAGAAAACATCAGAAACTATCAAGCACCTACTTAATCGCCAACTTTGATTCAACACAAAATATGTCTCAAAGTGGCAATATGCTTTAAATTTCCTACATTTATACATAACAGAGGAAACTGGCAATTCCCAAAATTGCAGCCCAAATGACCTAGTAAACCATAAGATATGACTCTTAGAATTTTCCTAAAAACCTCCCTTAAAATTTCATAATCCCAAAACTGGATAATACAAAATTAGCTAAGTCCTAAACTATATACTCACAGTGAGTATCTACAGGTCATAGTAATTCAGGTAGCCGTACTACAAAAACTATCCTGACCTACGACATAGTATCCAGCATGTGCTTTATTGTACCGTGAGTACCTCAAAAAACCTATTTATTATTTTTGAAAAACCTAATTACTAAAACACAATTTCTTATTATACTAAGCTACAAAACAATGTTTTTCAAATATTTTCAGATAGCAAACCGTACAATAAATGTTTTAGGTGCTTAGTCAGCGGTAGCCGCTAAAGTCCAGCCGATTGTGACTGTGTAGTACGAAACACCTGAGTACTTCGTCACTTGTGGTCCCACGTGAATCACGCTTGTGGTCCCAGGTGAATTGCGTCCGTTGGCACAAATTCAATAAATGATCATAAGGATGAACCGTACCATGTATTTCTGAAAAAACCGGTTCAAATTCCGTTCGTCTGATCTGGTGAATAGAAACGTTTCCCTGTTGATGCATGTAACTGATTGTCGACGCCACTCCGTAAAACCTCCATACGTTTCTCTTGGCGACGGGCGTCCCTGTAAAAGTACAATACACTATATTGTACTTTTTCTACTGTAACACTTGTTAAGGTAAGTACTAAAGCAGAGTACTTAGAAAATATTCTAAGCTATTTGTGTCTCCTCTCACAGTCCCATCTACTGAAAATAAGATTTCCAATTTTCAACAGATTTCAGAGGCTAAAGCTTTAGGGAAATGTTTTTTTTGAAAGCTTTAGTCCTCTCTATATTTTGTGAGAGGAAAACTCCAAAACTTAGAAAAAATTTCGGAGTTGTTTCAAACTATGTATTAGAATTAGTGTAGTTTGACAATCTAGACTGTACGGAATTAAAGAGATCACATTGGACAGCTCGTTATTGAAAGAAAGGTTACGCAATGGCGCGTACGACCTAATAGTGACATACCGTGTAATAGACAAGATCGAACCGACAAATATTTACCACAATCTGAAAGTAGACCACTATGACGCGTCGGATCTCGTCAAATTTAAAGTTTCAATGTCGGTTGAAACTTTGTGGAAACGGAAGCTTGTCCTTACTCGAATTACGTCATTAGTGTGTACAATTGATATTGAGTGTTAGTAAACAAATAGGGCTTGTCCGCTTATATAGAATAGTAAACGAATTTTCGGTTACGTTTAACATTGTTGAAATTAAAGCTTTGATCTCAGCAGATAATAGTGCGAGGAGGATTTTAGGACTTGGAATATTTTTGTCTAAGTCAAATTGTAATACTTACCTTTATTAGTGTTACAATAGCAGAGTGTGTTGTACGTTAACAAGGACACGCGTCGTTATCTAAGGGTTGTGCAGATATTCCGAAAGAGCGCCGACAACAACATACACGCGTTGATTATCGAACGAGCGGCATCACTGGATCGGACTGGAGGAATTAAAAGCGAGCATTTAGGAACAATTACTTGAACGGAATAACGAGTACCGTTGGTAACGAATCGATTTGACAGACAAGATTCGTGTGGGGACCACAGGTGACCAAACATAATTGTACGCGCCCAGGTGGACCGTACTTCTAGACAACAATCAGGTGGACTATGGGACTGATGATGACTAAGCGAAACCAACATTAGTTATACGACGTCAAAATTGAAAATATTTGTAACACAGTGTTTTGTATTTTAGCGCATTAAGAATTAGTATTTCGTAACTCAGATTACGGCTAGCGGTAATTAGGGTTTTGAAAGTACCGCGAGTACAATGACGTACAATTCCGGTACCTTGTCATTTTGTAGTGCAGTACGATAGCGCAAGGTGTTAGTTGTTGATTAGTTAGTTAGTTCAGATCTACTATCAGTGCATAAAGTTTAGGACTTAGAAAAAATGTAGTATCCAGTTTTGAGAATATGGAAACTTAGAGGCAGTATTTGGGAAGCTTCCAACTTCTATATCTTATGGTTTAATGGACCATTTATGCTTCAATTTCGGCAATTGACAGTCTATGTGGTGATCTACTTGTATATTGATTTTGGTTGTATTTGGAGTTGTGAGTCTGATTCTGTAGTGTTCAAAAAACATTTGTTTGGTAGGATTCTTGTTAGTTTTGTAGAAAAACATGTATACTTCTACAACTACTGCTGCAGCTCCACCTGTGCCGGTATTCATAGAACAATAGGTTATAGGCATGTCTTCAAGAATTCCTATCTTTAATGAGAAAAAATATGCTTTGCTGGGCGGATATGGTTGAGTCGTACTTTGAAACTGCAGGTTTGATGGAGATTCTAGATGGATCACTTGATGAGTCTGATCCAACTTGGGCGAAAAAAAATTCACAGGCTTGAAATACTCTAAAACTATGTCTCTCGGAGAAACTGGTTATGTCACAAATCAAAATGAAAAAGACGATTGATATTTGGAAATCTCTTATGGCGTCTTATGAGAAGGCGAACGTGTAAGAAAAACTTCTGTTGGCAGGAAAGATCTAGGACTACAAATACTCGGGGGGAACAATGGCCGAGTATACCAATAACTTTCGAGCTTTTATTGATGCTGATGCTTGTGCAGGTGGAACCTTTTCTGAATTTTAGCAAGCTGCTTTGGTCATTAGAGATCTCTTTAGCAGTATGAAAGATGAATCTATTGCACTTAAAATGCATGATAAAGCTAGCTGGACACTTCAGTTAGCTATCAATATTATTTTGGAAGAAGAGTTTACGTCAAAGGTTGTTAATGGAGAAAAACAAGTCGAGGCTTGTAACACAGATTTTGAGAGGAAAGGTCAATTTAACTAGTCAATAAATCAGTTTGATAAACCTAGGGATCAGCTTAACCAAAATCAGGGTTAGTTTAAACAGATTAATCAAAGTCAAATTTGACAATCCATGACCGCCTGTTTTTATTGTTCGGAACGTGGTCATGGCTATAGATACTGTTCTAAACTGAAAAAGGCAAACGAAACAGGTCTATATAGGCCGGGTTGGCAGCAGAGTCCATTTAATCAGGGCTTCTCTGGAAAGCAAGTTCAAACCAATTTTATGTTTTCTTCATCTGTTACTGAGGAGGATCAGTCTTTGAGCTTCAACGAACAGGATGAATCAAAACTATTTGCTATGGCGGCAGCAATGGAGGGCTCAAAGGACGCCGGATGGATCATGGACACGGGAGCATCGACCCAGATGAGGTGGAACAAGTCGATCTTCACTAATCTCAAGGCTACACCTTCCAGGAATATTTACTATGCATGTGGCATGAGTGTTCAAACTACTTCTCAAGGTGATGTTTCTCTGCTGGTAGATGTAGGAAGGAAGTCGGTTGAAAGAACACTTCACAATGTTTTTTATGTCTTTTAATTCAAAAAGAACCTTATTTCTACATCACTTGTTGAAAGCAAAGGATTTGACGTCACCTTTAAAAGGGGTAGGCAAGTTGTGAAACTTTGAGACCTCCATTTGGGCCTCAGAGTAGGCAGCTCACTGGAAGCCCCTTAGATAACCTTGACCCTTTTCTGTTTCCACAAGAATAACTGCCACCCTGACATTGACCAACTTCACCCATGTGAAGACAAGACTCCCATGAGTCTATAGCAAAAAGAATCTTAATTTTTTCTATGAATTTGCTCCCCTGAGCAGTAAGTTATAAAGGGTCAAAGTTGACCTTTTGTACAAAAACTCTCTGGGAGAGAGGGTCCAATCTATCAATTTTTTCTAAGTCCTATCTCTCTCTAAAACTCTATCTACTGAAGTACGGCACCAATCATAATAGTGTATCGTACATAAAGGTATAGATGTCGGTGTACTTTTTGTACGACCACTGTACGACATGGCCAACTAGTCGACACATGTCATTTTTGGATTCGTTCATGGAATCCCCGGAGATGCCGTAATCCAATGTGATTGTGCCACGTGGCGATTGATGTGACGGCGACCGCAAATTGCCGAAAACCTATTCCGCAATCTCGGCATGGTTTGTGGTCGTCCGATTAAACCGGATTACAATCGTGGCTGTCATAAATACTTGCGCACTATTTGTTTCGACTTCGAAACAAAATGCGCTGTATCCGTTTCGGATGTTCCGTACGCCATACATTACAAACTGTATCTATGTCTAAATATCTCGTTACGCTAACAATAAACGTTGTTTGTTACAAATATCTTTGTTAGCGCAAACTCAAATATGTGGTAGAACATGGTTAAAGGTTCTATTTAAGTCTGTTTGTGTACGTTAACAATAAACTTTGTTCGTTAACATTTTGGCTGTTAACGTAAACACAAATTTGTGTTACAAATATAGTTCAGGGTATTATTTACTGTTTTTGTGAGGGTAATAATAAACGTTGAAGTTTACAAGAAATTATGGTTATCGCAAACACAAATTTAAGTTATAAACATGGTTTATAGTTTGTTTGAACAATTTTTGTGAGCGCCAACAATATAAAATGTTTCTTACCAATATTGTTGTACGAGCAAACACAAATTTATGTTAGAAACATATTCCTCAGCGTATTTAATCTGTTTTTGTGAGCGTGAATAATAAACATTGTTTTTTACGAGTATTTTTGTTAGCGCAAACTCACATTTGTGATAGAAACATGGTTTAGGGATTTTTTTTAACTCTCTTACTGGGCGTTAACAATATAATTTGTTTGCTAATATTTGTGTTGTTAACGCAAACACAAATTTTTGTTGCAAAAATGGTTTTAAGATTTGTTTTTACTATTTTTGTGATCGTAAAAATACACGTTTTTTGTTACAATAATTTATTGTTAGCGCAAACACAAATTTGAGTTATAAACATGGTTGAGAGTTTATTTGAAACTATTTTTGTGGGCGCTAACAATATAAAGTGTTTGTTACCAATATTGTTGTTAGCGCAAAAACAAAGTTGTGTTACAAACATGGTTCGGAGTTTATTTTACCTCTTTTTGTTAACGCGAACAATAAAGGTTGTTTGTCATGAATATCTTTGTCAGCGCAAACTCAAATTTGTGATAGAAACGTGGTATGTTGTTTTTTTAAATATCTTGATGTGCGTTAACAACAATCTTTTTTTGTTAGTATTTTTGTTATTAACGCAAACACAAAGTTTTATTGCAGATAAAGTTGAGCGTAATATTTGCTGTTTTTGTGAGAATAATAATAAACGTTGAAGTTTACAAAAAATTGTTGTTAGCGCAAACACAAATTTGAGTTATAAACATGGTTTAGAGTTAATTTGACCTATTTTTGTGAGTGCTAACAATGTAAAGCGTTTGTAACCATTATTCTTATTAGCGCAAACACAAAATTTTGTAAAAACCATGGTTTTAAGTTTATTTTACATCTTTTTGAGAGCAAAAACAATTAATGTTGTTTGTTAAAACTATCTTTGTAAGCGCAAACTCGAATACGTGATCCAAACAAGGTTTAGGGATTTTTTTAACTCTCTTTGTGTGCGTTAACAATAAACATTGTTTGTGAATATTTGTGTTGTTAACGCAAACACAAATTTGTGTTGCAAATGTAACTAAGGGTATTATTTACTGTTTTTGTGAGCATAATAACATGGTTGAAAGTTTATTTGCACAATATTTGTGAGCGCTAACAATATAAAGTGTTTTTTACCAATATTGTTGTACGGGCAAACAAGTTGCGTTACAAACATGGTTCGGAGTTTATTTTAGATCTTTTTGAGTGCGAGAACAATAAACGTTGTTTGTTACAAATATCTTTGTTGGTGCAAACACAAATTCGTGATAGAAACATGGTTTAGGGATTTTTTTAACTCTCTTTGTCCGTGTTAGCAAAATACTTTGTTCGTTAATATTTTTGTTGTTGACGCAAATACAAATTTGTGTTGCAAACATAGTTTTGAGTTTTTTTTAAATATTTTTTGAAAGTAATAATAAACGTTTTTCGTTACAATAGATTATCGTTACCGCTAACACAAATTTGAGTTATTAACATGGTTTATAGTTTTTTTGAACTATTTTTGTGGGAGCTAACAATATAAACTGTTTTTTACCAATATTATTGTTAGCGCAAACACAAAGTTGTGTTACATTCACATTGTCGTTAACACTGACATTAACATTGATATTTGTTGTCTTTTGAAAAGTTTTCAGTCTCAGAGCAGCGCAGTTGCTATACAGTAGAGCAATGTAGCAGCAAAGCAGCGCAGCAGCAGAGCAGTGCAGCAGCAGAGCAACGCAATAGCGAAGCTACAAACACATGACAACGCAACCATGATTATATTTGATATGGTCCGTACAGACAACGCAGCGTCTGATATTCTTAATGTGATTCTGTACAGGATAGAGCAACTGCGATAGATACGATTCTAGTCAACTTAGTGGGTAACTCAGTGGTAGCTTAGTGATATTTTAGTGGTAGCTTAGTGATATTTTAGTGGTAGCTTAGTGATAGCTTAGTGGTAGCTTGACAGATTAGTGGTAGCTTGGTGGTTTGATGTACCTCTCAAGTACACTAGTGTTGCCAGTTCAACACAAGTATAAGACTTAGGACTCAGAACATATTATGTATCCAGACTTCCAAGTAGTAAAACTGCAAAAAGTTTTTGGGAAACTTCTGAGTATTATATCTTGAGTGTTGTCAAGTCAATTGTGCTAAAACTTTAGGAGTTATCACTGTTTATGCTACTCTATATTCCGATAGAGTTTTGTGAGGTTTTGGATGTTTGTATAAGAATTGGTGAGCACTTAAAAACAGCTGTTTGGGAGGATTCTTGATAGCTTCTGAGAGTGTATCATGTTTACTTCTACTACTACTGCAGCTCCTCCACCTGCACCGGTGGTTGTAGAACAACACAAATCTGACACGGTAGTACAATATTCATTTCGCAAATATAGGCAACGCGACAAAGCATCGCAAATCTGACACATTATTACACTATTCATTTTGCAAATCTTATTGAACGCGACAAAGCGTCTCAAATCTGACACGGTAGTACCACTATTCCTTTTGCAAATCTTAGGGAACGCGACAAATCGTAATCATTGGCTTATTCCGTCGTACATTGATTAATTTTGTACTTTTATGGTTACGGGCGGGCACGGTTAGTCACCAAAAATCAAGATTCGGTTTTTTTTTTTTTCGTAAATGAAGATCGGTTAGCGGTTAAAATTTTTGGAGCGTGACAAAACTCGGTCGGGCGTCGGTTACTCAGATTTTGAAAAAAAAAAAACGGTCGGTTTCGGGTATAATTTTTTTTGACTTTTGCGACCTCTGCCCCACCCACAGCGATAACTACATACTCATTATTTCCCTAACAGAGTTACGTACTCTTTACGGAGCCCCTCCGACCGATAATTATCGGGGAAAATTTTGTTGGTCTTAGAGCGATACAACGGTACCTTTTACCCCTTCATAAAATCGGCAATCGAGTTTATCTACATGAAAAATTACCCGATGCACAACATTGCAGTACACGTACGTACTGTAGGTGTTATGCTGTGTTGTCGTTTTCCCAAGATATCCTCTGTCTTGAGAGGTGACTTACCAAATATAGTTGTCCCCCAATAGAATCTTTACTTATTCGCTTTTAAAGGTTAGATTATTTTCTTTTTGTCTTGCCGAGTTACGTTCGTGTGTACGTCCTCCTTTTCTAACTTTCGTCGGAAAAATGACAAAGTACCCGAACCCCGGTTACCATAGAGGTACCAAACGTACGGATTTTTACTTTTTTATGAAAATGCGTTAAATTTTTAAGATTTTGAAATTTTCGTCAAATTCGTAGCTTTCGTGTACGGATTTAATGTACGATCAAAATGTACAGAAAGTATCAAAAAAAAGGTTAAAAGTACACCATGAATCGGTGTTAAAGTTAAGGAATCGATACACGTTCTCATGTTTTTAGGGTAGCCGCGATACTCCGTGTTCACACATTCGACGCTTGAACATGTGAGAACAGGTTAGTGCGATTTTCCTTCGTCTTTATGACTTGAAATCTAATCTGAGTACACTTTTCTGCGACGCACTCAATCTTCCCGGTCGACGCGATAATCTGACACTTATTTTGAACATCTGTTGTCGAGCGTGCCGGATACCATCAGAGGAGGGCCCACTGCCCGGGTAATTGGCATTGGAGTCCTGCAAACAACCTTCCCCAGAATGCGAATGCTCCCCACAACCATGCTAGTGCCCAATGCCGCCCGCCTTGTTCTTGTGGGCATGCATGCAAAGGTGGGGATGAGTGCTTGGGGAGGGCGAAAATATATCCCCTCCCCCTCTCTCCTTCCCCCTCCTGGCAACGGGAAAAGAGGGAATCCTTAGAGGTGGAGCCGGGTCCTTGATTCCCCGGTGACGGTCTGTTGAAAGCCTAACAAAAATCCTCTCAAAATCCACTATTCTAGTACAAAAGGTTTTGGTAATCGGCCCCGGAAGAAACCCAACCAGAGCCCCAAAAAGGACTACCAAAGAGAGAACCAAGATGCTTCCACTCAGAAAAATGAAAGAATAGAAATATAAAAATGCTGTCTCAGAATTAACAATATCACCTTGCCCTTAGAAAAATAGAGAATAAAGTTAGAATGTGGAATAATAGCAAGCGAGCTCAACCTACCCCCAAAAAGTAACGCGGACCACAAAAAGGAGACGAAATCTCCCCCTGAAAACCCCGAAACAGGTAAGGCCTCCTTAACTCCTCGGTTTCCGCGACCCGGAACCGGCAAGACCCTTCTTGGTTTCCAACAAACACCAGTCCCCAAATTGCCCAAAACAGGAAAGACGGTGCCAACCACCCAACCGGACTACGATTTCCACAAAGGACGGATGCAAACCAAGATGGCAATAGGGTCACAATCACATGCAAAACAAAAGTTCTCCACAAGAAAGTTTGCTGGAATTTCTAGGATTTTTCTCAAGAGACAGTACTGAAAAAGCAACCTTTCTCCCTTGGCCCCAAGTGCCTTATACAAGCAAAGTTTGTCCTACCGATAGTACCAAACTCAAAGCAATACCAGGAGCCAATCACCGGCAAGGAATGGTTATCGTACGGACATAAGATAAAACAAGTTGTACTACACTCGGGGCAAAAAGTTAGGCGACTATCTCAGGCTAGATTAGAAGCCACGTGTTTTTCTATGACACAATCCTGAGCAATAAAGTTCTAAATTGACGTGAAACGCCTAACTTTGACTCACATTAATAAATGCTCTATTCGGCTGGTGGACCTGAACTAACGTCCTACTGATATCCAACAGCAAAATCTACAAGACTATCCCAAAAGTTACGTGGCGTTCTATAATGTAGCCCCCAATGGGACAGTTGGCAACTGGTCACATGTAACAGAATGGTAATCTTTGGAACGGAGTAACTTTGTCGTCCAGCCTCCGTTAGGCGTGAAATAAAGTGCGTTCCGTTCAGTTAGGAAAATAGAAGAATCTGGTCAGGTTGAGTGCGCTCCTTTCTCCGTACTTTAATGACCGTACAGAGGAAAAAGGGCCCGAGATTCCTTGGTAAGAAACAAAAGGGTGCCTGTGAAGCACATGAGCTTGACACTTTTACACGTGAATGGTGCACAAAGCTCAACAAGGCCTCGCCCTGCCAAATTTACATCAACGATAATCACAAAACGTTTGCCACAAAAACAAAAGACGACAAAATTGATGTTTTAAATAATCGCACATTCGATTCAAAAAGAATCAAAAATGTACTCAACGTTCTACATTTCGAAAAAACCTCTATTCAATCCCTTAACCAAAGAGAGTATGATTATCTCGATATGGCATGTAGGAGGAAAAATTAAGCTCATGCACGAATTGGCCATTCCAAAATGAGAACAAATGGTGGACTGTACGTACCAATTGAGTTTTGGGAGACATGATAAAAATTGCACTTTTGGAAATAACTTCAATTTTGTCATATTTTTTACACGTTCACGAGGTGGATTTCATTTCCTTATCGAGATTTACCAAGCGGATCAAGGAAGCTCCACATAACCTCGAGGTCTAACATCGAACTAGTAATTGTTCACTGATGTTAAATCATAAGGCGCGCTAACTTTTTGCGCATTTTAAGGAGGTTAAAAGAAAGTTGACGAGACGATTATTGCGCCATCTTAATGTTACTTGGTATATTGTAACACAATTGATATTCTTGATATGTGGTTTTTGTCACAAAATATCTATCCGTTTAGCGCAGAAAATACTTATTTCAACCCTTTGCAAAAAATATGGTTGTGTTAAGCCGAACAACATATGCATACAGTGCAAATAAAAATTCTTGTATTGCGATCCATATGATTCATTTTCATGACAATGTTAGCATTCTGTGGCCCCAAGAGAATGATTATTAGAAAATATGTGCTTTTAACCATTTTTGTGGTCTTCCCAAAAGAATTAAAGATTCTACCTACCACATGGGCCATACGTGTGTGCTTAAGCTTCCACATGGCTGCCTTTCAAGCTCCAAAATTGTAACCGGTTGTTACAATATTTTGAAAGTCAAAGCTCTTTAACTGATTAACCCTCAAATTTAATTAAATGGTACTTAAAATGTACCAATATGTACTTAAAATGTACAATCTTTGACAATGTGACGCAAGCGACTACACAGAACCAAAATAATGTATGATCAATTCCCTAAAAATATGTCGTCTGTTTTCGCAAGTACTCATGAAAAGTCGTCGCTGTAAAACATTTGAAGTTCGAATTTTTGTCGTCTTCTCAAAAAAATTGAAGATTCCAGCGACCACGTGAGCCATACATGTGTGCATAAGCTTCCACATGGCTGCTTTGCAAGCTGTTTCAAAATAAACTTTCTCCCTAGCATAAAATATCTCGTGAGAGCTTACTTAACAACTATATAAAATGTAGTTTTGTATTTCGGTATAATAGTTTAAAATTAAGGTGAAATACCCTTAGGCTTTTGTTGGACACTCTTTTTGCATTTTTCTCTTAATTTTTCCCACAATTTATTTATTTTCTACATTTTTTTTATTATATTGATCCTTCGTTGGCAGCCAACCACTTTTCTTCTTATTCAATGTGGAAAAATCTAACAAAATCCCTGAATTTTAGATAGTGTCGATTCGGGCGCGTTTGCAAGCTGTACCATAATAGTAGAAAACCTGACAAAATGCACAAGCGCAACAAAAATAGCATTGATTAAATGTATAAAAAAACTTGATAACTAAGTCAAAAAAAAAAAATGATGAAGTGTTGCATAAAGGCATTAAATACGGGCTACAAACAAGCTCAATCACACGGTACAATTGAACTGGTAATTGTTCCCATATGTCGAATCACTAAGCGCACTAACTTTATACGCATTTCATTGAGGTTAAAAGGTACCTGACGAGACAATTATTGCATCGTATTTATGTTAGGTGGTACATTGTAGTACAATTCATAATATTGATATGGTGATATTGTCAAAAAATATCTATCTGTTTTGTGCAAAAATCTACTTATATCTTGCCCTTTGTATAAAATATGGTCGTGATAAGCCGAAAATCTTGGGATGCATATTGTGCAATAAACATTTCTTTTATTGAGAAGCATATGATTCATTTACATGATAATGTTGATATTTTGTGGAGCCATGAGAATGGTTATCAAAAAACATTAGTTTTTCGCATGTTATTTAGGCTACTTCATAGCATGTTGGACGCATACCTTTTATATTAGAACGTATGTATAAGACAATCTTCAAAAAATATAAAAATCAATAAATAGAGGCTGACGTCATGGTGGAAGGAATCACCGAGGAGTTTTTGGACTACCGTCACTTATTTTTGATCCACCGGCAAAAAATATTCCAAACGAATAACAACATCGACTTAAGTGGTGAACTGCTTTTTGAACCGTATAGTTTACGCCGCTACAAGATTAAATGTGTAATGCGCACTCAAAAATCTTAGTGCGACGCTTAGGGCATATTCCCATATGCTAAATCTATATTTTCCTTCATAACTTAGCCCTCAACGAGAAAATCCGCAGCTATACCAAAAAATTGAGATTACCACCGTATAAAATGCTTTACCTTGAAACTTTATATGCACATTTTGTCGTTTGCCACGATACAGTTTGTCGTCTAACGCGTTTCGACCCATTTTCCCTTCCTTCCAGCTCATTTCAAACTTTAAAATCCTCGCGATGTGATTTTAAATAAAGTTCCGTGATGCGAGCAAATTGGTTGATGCTGTCACACGTGTCGAGATTTTTTAACAATTTTGGCCGCGAAGTACCAAGAAAAAGAAACCCACTGCACGTTTCTAGCTTGTACGTTATTTTTTTTCCGTGTGTATTTTTTCCGTACAGGGACCGTGGAGGGGTCTCGACCAACGAACGCCATTTTCCAAAAGAAGTCTGTGATAGCGCCTCTCTCTCTCTCCCTCTCCCACTACCGCGTCTATCTCATAAAAATTTAGCAACGAAAAACGTCAATAATGGTGTCAAATGAAAGATCTCTTAATACGGTTTCTTTTAACTATATTTGGGCGTATTTTGATGGCAAGTAGAGTGAGGAAGGACTGAAAAAAAGAAAACGGAATTCCATGGCGAAAAGTTTTAGAATTTGTGGGGTCGACGCTGTCATAATTGAGCTTGACGTCAAAATGTTACAAACCCTAAACATCTACAATGTCACAAATAGCTAGACGTCTACAACCGTCGCTATTTTGTAAACGTCATCGATTGGCGCGAGTTTTGTAGTCGTCTACAACCGTCACAAATCACAAGTAATTTTTGTGTAAATGTTTTTCGTACAGTCGTACTGTTAAAATATACATTCGATTCTTTTTGACTTCTTTGACACGTGAATAGAAATATGTCGCCTGTTTTCGCAAGTGCTCATAGAAAGTCGCCGCCGGAAAACATTTTAAGTCCCAATTGTTGTCGTCTTCCTAAAAGAATTAAAGATTCCGGCAACCACGTGAGCCATACGTGTGTGCCTAAGCTTCCAACGTGGCTGCCTTTCGAGCAATTTCAAAATATACCTTCTCACGGGCATAAAATACATCGAAAGCACGTATATTGTCGCACGTGTTTGTGGACACGTGTGGCAACTGGCCGACCACACCGTTAATCGCAATTCTGTCCATATTTCCGAACTACGATCTGTAGCCGTGGTCACGTGACGTACATTTCAACTAATCATGACAATGCCAAATGTGCACACCAAAAAAAACGTACACTTCAAACGACAACTAAATTTGACCGTCGCAAAGCCGAATCTACGCGAGACCAAGAATCTGCGAAACAATCCAAAACTAAATGAAAGAAGACCACACACTTCGTCGCGACAAACTTAACATAACGGCCGCGCGACAAACCGCGACGGCCGACTACAATTCTGAACCTAACAGGAAACAACCTCGCTAGTGTCTTCACTATAAACAGTGGCACTACTCGGCGTGTCGTTTCGTACGGCAATACGGCGGCGCGACAGATGCGACCTGCGCGGGGCAGGTGTTTCCTGTCGCTGGCGTGACGTGACGCCTCACGCCATGCTCGTCGCCCGCACTACAAGCCAAGCGGCGACGACGAAAACCAACAGACTTTGAAAACGTTGAAAACTTCGAAAACTGAGAATCATGGACGAAACAGCAAATTCAGAAGAAATGGTACGGACCGCATAACAGTACAGGAGCACTGGCGTGATTTGTACGATGATGTACGGACGCGATGCTGGTCGCGCTTATATATTCATACGGAGCCGATTCCATTCGCAAACCATTCCGCACTCAGTCTACACTCCCTCACACAAACTCAGAGAAAGCGAGAGAGAGGGAAAGAGGGAGAAGGCGAGAGAGAGAGATCAAGAGAGAGAGAGAGATCAAGAGAGAGAGAGAGAGAGCTAGAGAGGGATAGAGCGAGAGAGAGAGAGAGCGAGACCTAGAGCAAGAGAGCCAGAGCGATTGAGTGAGGACGAGAGAGAAGGAGAAAGAGTGGTGATGGCCCTACAAAAAACTTCCCAAAATGGAGGATTGTCAAGGTAAGCCTTTTTGTTCAATGTTCAACTTAATTTTTTGGGCTTTTAGTTCTAAACATTTTGGATTTTTCATCGCTTCGATCTGTGAGCAACTGTTCAGTTTTCAAATTTTCCGTTCTTCGTTTTGCCCTCGGTGCAGCTCCTCCTCTGTTCTGTTCCTCTTTTGTCTTTTTCTGGGAACACTGGCAGCAGAAGGAGCCAAAATGTCGTTTTCAGATAGTGAGTCCTCCATCCTTCTCCCTCCCTCCCCTTCCCTTCTTTCCGCCAACCTTTATCTTCTCTCTTTATGATCTTGATTAACATAATATGTATTATTAATGTCATTTCTATTTTTTTCTTTCTTTTTTCATTGTGCAAGTAATTTTTTCGCACCTTGACATCTATCTCCATATAGAAATCTTAATTGGTACTTTTCTTTTGGTCTTTTCATATTGCGAAAGCTGACGTTTTCTTAAAAATAATATATATACATAGCACCTACATGAGACTAAACTGGCAACCAAAGTGGATATTTTTGGACAAAGAAGCTTAAATTGTCGACAAATTGTCATGGGATAACCCACTTTTTTTTATGGTCTGATTTTGAGATTTATGGACCTTTGTTGATTTGTTCTTTTTCTACATTTCTGTCGGAATAGAGAATTGGGATTGACATTTGTCGCAAGCAATTCGACGAGTCATTTTTCCCCTCCTTTTTTTTTTATCTTTTTCGCATGGTCACTGGTTTTTCACATGTTTCCCATCAATATTTGACCGTGACATTTGTCACAACCAGTTATGATCTCTCTCGCTCTCTCCCTCTCCCTCTCTCTCTCACACACTCTCTCTTTCTCTCTCTGTCACTAACACACATCCTCCTCCCCTTTTAGTCCTCCCACTCAATCTCTTACCCCTTCTCGCTCTCTCCTGCTCTCCCTCTCATGTCCTTCATCTCCCCTCTAGCTCACCCCCCTTTCCCCTCTCCTCTCCCTTGTTTCTGCGAGTGCAGGAGTGGCTCTAATCAAGGTGAAGGAGGAATTTGGGTTCCCGGCATCTAAACCCAATTTGTTGAAATCTTGGTATCTATCAAATGCGAATTGTTCAAAATGGTTCGGAGTTTCTTGTAATTCCAAAGGACGAGTAGTAAACATGTGAGAATCCGTTTTCATTTTTTTATTTTATTATTTTTTTTTCGTTCGCTGACCTCTTGGTTTCGTTAAAAACTATGGAAAGTTGGGTGCGAATTAAATTGGAAAATGGTATTTGAAATTGAAATTGAGATTTTTAAAATTAGGACCTTTTACGGCTCGATAATTGAGACTTGACGAGTTCTATGTTTTTTCAATTGATTTTTCCTTCAATTAACTGTGGAACACTATGCATGGGAATTTTCCGAATTGCCAAAAGTCTGGTTGCATTTGTGTAGAAACCTTTTAGGCTAGAAAAACAATTCTATGACTTTCTTGATTGCTTGATTCGAAATCCAAAGATATTTTCCTGACATTTATCTATTAACAATTTCACCCAATAAAGGCCATCAATCATCCTCGTTTTTTTTTTTCTTTCTTTTTTATTGTAGAACGTTAATCTTGCAGGATCTTCCGGGAACAATTTCGGAAGCAATTGGAAATATTACTTTTTTGAAAACCTTGTATGTGAAATTCTTTCTCAGTTTTCTCTTTATTTTGTCAGTATTTTAATCAGCGATGTCAATAGTTTGGGTATTTATGCAATTCGATCAATGTAATTTTACATTTTTACGACGCAATTTATAGAGTTGTTTGTGCTTTTTTTCAGGTATGTCAAATTTTAATGAAGATTTTCCCCTTTTCACTACATATAGTTAAAAAAAATATTTTCAGTATTTTTTTGGCAATATGGTGGCTTTCATGCGTCGTGCATGTTCAGGCTTCATTGAAAAATATTTTTGAACGTTTTTTCCAATGTTTTCTTTTCAAAATTGTAAAAGCAAAGAATCCTTGATTTTTTTTTTCTTCTTTTGTTTATTGAATGATTCCACTTATTTTTTTTCTTCCATATTGAAAACATAGGGTTATTCCTCTCAACCGTCTTCGCGGAGTTCTTCCCAACACTATTTCTAACTTAAAATACCTCGAAATCTTGTAAGTTTTGTTGTTTTTCCAAGTTAAATATTTTTTGTTTTCTTGGTAGATTCAGTTGTTTTAGGAATGTTTGACTGAAGAGTAGTGTGATTTGCAAAAGCAAAATGATAATTTAGAAAATGAAAAAAAAGAACAAAAAATAAGTTTTTCATTTGTCTGAAAATTCCCATTAGTGTGATTAATTTAGCTTATCTGTTGTGGTTATTTTTCGCTTTAAGTTTGGAAACCACTCAGGAAGACTACATCGGTAATGTTTTTCAACACAAAAGAAGATAATGGATGGGCCGCGAATCGTTATTGAGACAATTGAACCTTTAATTTTTCTCAAACAAAATCCATTTCACACGTAAAGCTGAAATAAAAACCAATAGAACATTGAAAATATCCTCCGTATGGTTCGTATTTTTACACATCTACTATCGAAACTTATTGTAATTTTCCAAGTTGTAATTCGATTTTATCTGTGAAATTTCAGAGATGTTTCGGAACAAGAAGGTTCCCTTGGAGGTCCGATTCCAATCGGCATCGGAAAATTGCGCCGTTTGAAACAACTGTGAGTTGAATGCAATTTTTTAATAGAATCAAGGATTGTGGAATGAGAATAGCAGCAATGTCATTAATCCATTTAGATAACGAAAATGAATGCCATGTTTGCTTATGAATATTCTTACACATTTTTTTTTCTATGTGTATGTATATGCATATTATTCATAAATGTAATCTTGTCCACAAATTTATGTAAATTGAATCTAGATTTTGTATTTATTTATTCATTAACTTGAATGGTATTGAAATTTGGAGCACCCATGAATTTCTAACTTATTCTCATTCAAGAAGGATCAGAAACGATAGGACGGAATAAAATAGTAAACGAATATACGAAAATAAAAAACAAAAAAAATCTGCACACCTTCATTGCTTTCAAAGTATGCACGTGAAATTTAAGCATTTCGTTCACTTGTTCTTTTCTCTGTCTCTCTCTTGTTTTTCAATTGATCCGTCTATTTAATTTCTTTCTATTTAAAACACGAGGCTTTTATGAGTATTATGACTTAACATAAGTTTTATTATTATTTCCAGGTCTTTGGCATACAATAAATTCAATGGAACCATTCCAAATTCCATCGGAGAACTCACAAAACTCACATCTTTGTAAGACTTTTTTTGTCTTTCATTTTTCTGGCTAAACTCATTTTCTTTGCGCTTTAAATGTTGTGATTTGTTGTCGTCAGGTTCTTACTCTGTTGTTTGATAAACATAAAAAAATAAAATTGTTTCGTTTTTCAATACGATGCAAACAATGTATTTCTTATGTTCAATAACATCTTATGACAATGTTTGTATTTGTAAACATAATGCAAATATGAGTTTTTAAGGAAAAACCTTCATGCTATATTTGCAGGAGGTTGCAGTACAACAGCTTTGAGGATCGGATTCCGACCTCAATCAAAAACCTGAAATCTTTACAGCAATTGTGAGTTTTAAATTCATGCTCAAAACTGTCGTCGTATGATCTTATGTTTTTTACTTTTTTTTTTTTAAGATCAGAATGATATACAACCTCTGAAAAACCTAAAACAACTCTTCGAAAGCCCTTATAAACCCTAAAGTCCCGAATAACCTTGTCAATAAAACCATACTGGTGTTAGATGGCAAAGTCATTTCTTAGAAAACGAACTTGGAAAGAATCATACGAAAATTGTCCCCGGAAGGTCATTTTTTTTTTAGTCATTTTGTCCTAAGCGTTATTTCGTCTGTCCACATTTAATTGATGTGATAATTGGAAACAAAAGATACAATGACATATGTATATAATCCGTAAGAATTGACCCAACATTCCGAATCAACTGATTGCATTAGTTATACACTGATTATTGTGACAGGTGGAGCTAAACGCTAGAATGACTTGCATGCCGTCTCCATAAGAATTGCCCTAAAATTTCAGAGTGTTAAGCTTGGCAACATAACTAACACAAATATTAGCGTGAATGGCGGATTTTCGTCCTTAAAAGCTTGAATGTCATGCGCATCAACATATTTATTGTTGAGACAAGTGTGTGAGTTACTTTCCCCCCTAACGATTTATTTTATATTAAATTTGTCAATGAAACCCACACTAATTTTATTAACAATCTAAAGTTGCTCAATTTTTCCAATATGTTTTCCAGGTTTATATTTAATAACTATTTCACGGGATCCTTGGTCATCGATGCGGATTTCTCGTCCACTTTGGGAGTAGTCATCATGGACAACTATTTTTCGGGCCCGATCAAAGTCACCCGTAAAGGAAAACCGTTCTGCACCAACCTTGCAAAAAACTGTATATTTTCTCAAAATACAACGAAAGTGTGCGGAACCGTTCAGGTCCAACGAACGGTTGAGGAGTGCGACGAATTTTGCTATGAAAAGTTCAATTGTTGAATCGGGCATCGCGCTTTCTAGCACTTTTATTAGGTGGCGGTCTTGTTCGATTCCGGTTTAATTTGTGTTTCAGTTTCTGGTCTTGTGACGTTTCGGTCTATTTTTCGGTCATTGCTATTTTGATTATACTTGTATTACTTTTTGTTTCCGTTGTTGGAGACGTGGGGTAGGCGCTAGCTTTTTGCGTGTAGAAATCCTGTTGGTAGAACAGTGTTTTGTGTTTTTAAAAGGAGTGGAGAGATAGCCGAAAGTTAATATTTTCTGTAAAAAAACGTCCGTGGAATATATTTTCTTCTATGGCGTACTCTCTCTTATGTTTGTTCTTTATTATTGCTTCCACTTGCTTTTGCATTGTAGTTGTATGTCTATCGACCCATCAAGTTGCATCGAAGTCTTGTGTGTTTCGTTGAGTAATGAAAGGTGGGTTAGCTTGGTTTCCATGGGAGAAAAGATTAAGAAACCCGTATGGACTCCATTTCCTTTTTTTACTCCTCCACCTGATCTGGATCTGCCAGAACAATCATTTTTCACCGAATCCGGAACCTTGTGGCAGTGCCTTTATTTTTAGAGGGGCGGCCTTTGAGGCGTCACTCCCACCCCATCCATTTGTTATAAAAGAAGAGGGAAAAAAGAGAAGAATGCCATGGTTGAAGACCGCCTTCAAAAATTAGTTGACGGACTTTTTTGCCATGTAAATCAAAATATTTCCGAATCAAACCGCAAGGGGAAATCTCACTGTTTTGGAGATCCGAATCCGTATCGAAGCGATAGAGATCTGAATGGAGGAATGGACAATGAGAAGTGGAGAAAGGAGCGAATTTGAATAGGGAAATTTCTCATTGTCAACAATTCTGATCCCTATGAATGGAGTGTAGATGAGGAGCAAGTCAAATAAATGCCCAAAAAAATTGCTCTGGTCAACGGGACGAATTTCCGAATGTGGAAGAAGAACATCGAAGCACAATTGGTACTTCGTCGCCTTTAGCCGGCCAAACAATCCACAATCGTACCCCGAAGCTTGTAAATGGTGCGAAGTGGCGACCGGCATGGGAAAAAACCTTCAATCAATAGTTGACAATCGTACATTTGCAGTGGAGTTTTCCTGCACTCCTGATAAAGAAAATGCAGCCGATATGCTTACAAAAGCTGTAGGAAGAGATAAGCTTAAACTCTGTGCCAGGACCAATTTTCTTGCAGGTACAGAAAAGACTAAGGAGGACGTTTCTAAGGAAATTTCTATTACTAAGGAAATCAAGAAACGAAAGATAAGTGATTCTCTCGAAAAATCCGACTAAAGTACTCTCAAAGTACTATTCCCAACCTTGGTACTTCGGCAAGACCAAACAGGTTTGGACGACTGCAACCGGCGCTCAGAGTTCCAAACCTCTACGGTTCATCAATATGTATACGTTGGAGTGCGCCGCCCTCGGTTACTCAGAATCTTCAACTACGACTGACAAGTGTATGATTAAAGGTACACGGTCCTCCATGACTTCGTGGTGCGCCAGTGGCGCGACATCTGTTCATTGTTTGTTTAACGGTCTTGTACGGACCATTATGCGGAACACACATACACGATTTCGCCAAATGTATGGTTTGATTTTCATTACGTCACTGGAGTTCACCGAAAGTGACCGCATAATATTTTGACGAAGGTACGCGGTCAACAAAAGTCTAAAAGTACTGAAATCACCGCTGAATCGAGTGGAAGTGTTAATTTTTGGTGCGATTCCGGGCGATGCTCCAGAACACCGATTTACATCATATCGTTTGTGTTTGATAGACAAATCGATCGAGTGGGAGTGTTATTTTTTGGTGCAATTCCGGGCGATTCTCCAGTACACCGATTTACATCATATCGTTTGTGTTTGATAGACGAATCGGTTTGCTTAGTATAGGCGATATTTTCGGGAGGGGAATTGTAGCGGGATTTTGTCAGTTTTTCAGTTTGCAGATTTTTTTGTCAAAACATGCAGCTGTCTCCCACGTCTTATTGTGCGGCGAACATTTTACAAGTGGCGGATTATGATTGGACCGCCACTTAGTGAGTATGTTAGCTTTAGGCTATTTAGTCGTGTGCTTAGGAACAGACAATCACTATTAACATAACAGAAAAGACAAAACAGGAATCCACAACAAGAATCTAGCTTTATTAAGAGGAACAATTTATCCAATTTGTCTCACATCAATTGTACTTCTATTCTTACAATGGGAAGTAGCAAATCTGTCTGAAGCTACTCTGTGTTTGTCCTATCTCTACCCACTCTAAAATCTGATCAATCTGCTTGGTCACTTGTTCTATCTGAGCCTTGTGGTATTATGCTCCGGAGTCGGAAGTCTGTGGTGCTCAGATTTATCGTTGTCGCTCATAATGGCCGACCCCGTGTATCATTATTTCCCTCTACTTGTCATTTTTCTCTCCCGCGCGTTTTGTCATTTTTCTCTCCCGCGCTTTTTTTTCTTTCCTCAGCAAGATCCAACCCATATATTTGGTTTGCAATTCTTGTGCTTGTAACAATAATTCCACATTTCTAACTAACTCTTTGTTTTTCAGTTTCAAGAATTACCACAATGCCTTCACTTTGTGGTAGACAAGTAGAATATATCTATTTCTTGAAGTGTGGAATATAGAAAACATCATGGAGGCTCGCTATGTCTGTCCCTTCACCTTTGAGGAAAAACTCTGTCCGTTGGCATAGTATATTCTCCTTAGAGAATTGGTTTGAAGGTTATCGAAGTAAGACCTGTCCCAGCACTTGCGTTGAGAAACACCAGTGTCTTTTATCCACCCATAATTTTTTTCCCATTCAAGTGCGTTAGTTAGAGCATAGAATTATTTGTCAGTCAGTTCAAGAAAATTTATATTTTTCTCCTCCTATTTTTCTCTTTCACTAAAGAAATTTGATTTCTTCGGGGTTGATGATAATCTACTCTTCTGATAAACTATCAAAGACGAAAAACACTTGTTTCAAATGCCTTCTCATTCCGTGAGCCGCTTCTCTAGTTATGCATCATTGCCTTTTCTCATTATAGTAACAACAAAAGTCAAGTTTGTGAAAAACGTTGTTATTTTGACTTTTCTAAAGTTGTTATTTTCTTTTCTCACATTCTTCGTATAAAATGCTTCAACTGTTTTAGTAACTTTTAGAGCTCGATGGTTATCCTCCTCATTTAGGGAAAGTGATAAGTTATGGCTAAGTTCAAATTTGTTTCCGCTTATTCGCTCAACTTTTTTCAACCATTTTAGGTGCCTTTCAAACATGGGCAACGAGCCATTGTGAGCCACAAGGCAATAAATGATAGTCGAAAAAAAAATTGAAGCATAACTAAATTTCAAACCATTCGCAAACGCCTTCGTTGTATGCTGACCCTTTTCACTACATCAAACCATAAAATAAAGTGTTCTTGAATAACATCTATTTATGTTTCCTCGTAAATCACTGCAACGCCTTCTCAATATGCCTTCATGGAAAATAATCGGATAAATAGTAGTCATCGAATAATTCGCTAAAGTTGAGCTAAAATTTCAAACAAAGTTAGACATTTTTGCATATACCTTTTAGACAGGGGTGTTCAAGCCTTTGCCATATAAAATTAAAAAAAAAGGTTTGAAACAAATGCAACAATATTTTGGAAGCCACAACGTAATAAACGGCGGCGGAGAAACATTTCCTTTAAGCTAAAGCCCAAATATTGCACTTTGGTGGAGTTTTTTGTCCTCACTATGGACACAAAGAAAACAAAGTCGTGGGATTCGCCCGATCAGCGTTCTGCTAATTACCTAGCATAGAGGTCCTTAAACTAGGAAGATTTCACTTGGCCAAGTTTTTGCAAAAACGGACGAAACGGTAGGAACAACAACCTCCGTGGAGAGTCCACTTGAGAGGACTTTTTCCGAAATAGTGCACTTTAGTGAACTTTGACAACTTAACATATTTACTATACTAGTGCATGATAAATTATATTCGTAATAAATAGTGGACTCGTAAAGGTTATCGTTACGCAACACCTAATCTTTACGTATATCACACATTATTTTCATGCGCATTATTTAAGTATGGTTATGTTGAGACGTAAAAGTTTGGGATGCATGTAGTGCAATAAAACTTCACTTTCAACAATGTACTTATGGCCTTTTTTATCATAATATTGACATTATATTGTAACATGACAATGGTTATCAAATCTCATTATCGCGCCATCGTAAGTGACAAACCGCCAGTTTATCGCTCATTTTCGAGGCTGTGTTAGCATTTTCAATGATTAATCTTGCCATTTAATGTTTTTTAAATCGACAAATGACCACGTATCTCTACAAAAAATGTTGAAACCAAATGCTAAACTAAGAGTGGTCTAAATGACATGTTGTGGAACCATTTTGAGCAAAAAAATACTACTTTTCATTTCACCAAAATTAATAGAGATGCAAGAAGTGTTATGATGTTGGAAAACAAAAAAACTGTCCAATACATATGTATAATACATGATGTAATAACTTGGTGTGTATATTATTGTTATTTTAGCGAGATATCAAATTGTTACAGTCACAAAATTGTTAGTTTATTTTTTTTCGGCAAGATAGGATATTTGCATATAGTGAAATAATGGTACATTATCGCAATAGTTAGCTTTATTAAATGATTCCAATCAACATTGTAGGCATAAAAATACAATCATTTTGGCTATCCTATCTTGTTATCGAGTCGTTAAAAGAAAAACATCATAAGTTTAATAAAAGTTATAAAGGTTAAGACGTCAAGACACGCACGTTGTAATAATAATTGGATGGTAGGATCTTTTTGCGGATTGTCACAAGAGCAAAGTTGTGTTTTGTTATTGTGATCGCAACCAATGTGACCATGATGAGAAGAAATATATAAATGATTGGGACGTTGGAGGTTTCCATGCGAAAAAAAAATATTATACAGGAATAAGCAAATTACCAACATAAAAATGCGTTCCAATTGAAAACTTCTTATAAAATTTTGGAGTCGATAGCAACAACACACAAACTGTATAAATTACGAAAAATATTATTCCTACACGCCTTGTGATTCTAAACGGAGACACAAGGTAGGAGACAGAAGAGAAAAGAAGCCGTTGCAATTCTTGATAGCCAAAGCTAGGAGAGTGAAACAATATGACTTATGCCAAAAAAGGTGCAAACCGACCTTATTCGATCCTGGCCCAACATAGTCCTTGCAAGCCTCACAGACGTCGTTCGTATCCAATAGTCATAGAAGATTCCAATACACACATGGGGCGCAAAACAATTACAAACATTTTTGGCGGAAAATAGATCAGAAAACAGAATCGAACAAAACAAGCACAAATGGAGCAGATTGTTCAAAAGTATTCGGCGCGCTGAATAATCGAATTGGTGCCAAAAGAAGTTGCAAATTGTTCGGATGGCCCGCGTGAGCACCGACAAGCTAGAATGATTCTTTTGGCACCATGTGCCCAAGAAGCCTCCAAATGACACGTGGCAGCACCTCATTATATATCGAAGAGTAGGAGACAAAACCATGGCATCGGACATGGATGGTACCACCTCTTTAGTGGTGTTGTACAATTGCCGTACAGTTTTTGTGGCGGCTAGTATATTATTGTTCAGAAAATACAATCTTCCGATTGGCAGAGGGTTAAGTGGATAGGCTATGAGAGTAGGTCAGTCTAGGACTTAGTAATTTTATGATTTTTTTGATGCCCTCCCAAAGGATATTTGTATAAATCTGTTGTCTTTTAACAACCATAACTAACTGGTCATAAAAGCAAAGTGGGAGATTATTTTTGTGTTTGACTTAATAAAATCTTTTCCTCACAAGGGTGAGGTTGTTCAGAGTATTTGCCTGCCTAGGTGGCTGACATTCCTTGATAAAATATAGTGGGTCAAGGTTATCTTAGAGGCTTTCTTTCCGCTACTCATTCTGTAAGACTATAAAGTCCACATAATTTCACAAACTAGCATAGGTGACGGGTCGTAATAACTTAGTGAAAACAACGATGACAAATTTGTATCAAGGTGAACCTTCAATAAAGGCTTACACCTTCCGCGATGTCAATGTATTCGCTAAAGTCGATGACGTTGCTTTCACCTTCCCAATGTACACCAAAAAAACTCTTGTCATGCAATCTTATCCAATCTAATTTGCGCATGATTCCACGTACCTATATCTACGCAACATTACTACTTTAATGTGGAACGAAGAAGGGCTAGGCCCATAACCTATTGAATGAGGGGCCATAAAAGGCCGAAAAAGAATTAATATGACAAAATATCAAAGATAAGCCCAAGTAGTAGAAAAGGCCAAGATATGACAAAAGACAAGAAAAGGAGTAACGACAAACAAGGGAATAAGTGAGAGGTTCGTCGTTTGAGTGTCTTTTTGATGAAATAATTTTACATAACGAAACAAGGTAGTCTTATAGTAAGACGAATTAAGAGGTAGCCGCAAAAAACTTTAAAGGTACATCTAATCTAAAGTCTAACTTATGAAGGTACATCTAGCTACGGTAAAAGGAATCTAAGTCTAAAAAGATTCCTACGTAAGAATCAACTATTCTAATAAAGGTATGTACATTCCAATAAATAAAATACACAACGCTAAACCTAAGTACTAGACTTATAGCGTAGCAATTAGGACTCCAAAAGTAGTGTAAAAAACAACAAGTAGTTTTAGAATGCTTTAAGTGTATTTCAACACCCCCCCTCGATTAAAGCATGTTTAGTCACGAAGACCGGCATGGTAAATGTGATGATGAGGGACGAGGAAGAGGTTAAGTGAGAAAATTGGTAAGTTGAGAGCTGGAGGAACAATGAGAGAAAGAAACGGTGCATCAAGGATTTTATCACGCGTAAAATGAAATTGAATGTCAATGTGTTTTGTGCGTGTATGATGGATAGGATTTTTCATAAGAGCCAATGCCCCTTGAGAGTCACAAAAAATGGATGTGGGAGAAGATGGAGGAAAAGAAAGATCGGAAAGAAGGCGTCGAAACCAAATCGTTGATTTCGTGGCGGTAGTGCCGGCCATATATTCCGCCTCTGTCGAGGAAAGAGCAACCGTGGTTTGTTTTGAAGAAGACCAAGAGACGAGTCCACCACCTAAAGAAAAACATACACCGGAAATGGAACGTCGATCATCGGGTTGATTTCCCCAATCCGCATCGCAAAATTCAATAATCGATGTGTCCGGAAAAAAGAAAGAGGAGGAAGGTGAGGGAGGAGAAGGATGGGAAAAAGTGAGGTGAAGATGTTTTGTTCCTTGAAGGTATCGAAAGACACGCTTGGCGGGTTGGAGATGAGTTTGAGTGGCACAATGCGAAAATTGAGATAAAAGACAAACTGCGACACATGTCGCATATATCCGACCGTGTACCAAGCATAGCATACATGAATTTTCCTACAATCAACCGATAGAATGAGCTTATATCTCCTTGGGCATTCCCGTATGAGGATACTTTGGTGAGAGTGGTATTAGGATCAAGGGGAGTAGCAAGAATTACAATCGGACATGTCAAAATGCTCAAGAAGATTAAGAATGTAATGCTCTTGACTCATTTGAAAAATGCATGCAGACCTTTGACGTAAATAGTGATGCCTAAGTAATAGTCAAAATCGCCTAAATCGGTCATAGGCCAATAATACGAGAGAATGCCTTTGACTTGACGAATAGAGGACTTAGTAGGACCTGCGAGAATTAAATCATCTACGTAAATAATAATGATGATTAACTGGTCACCTGTACCTCCAATATAAATTCCAGGATCTGCACTGATTTCCCTAAAACCTTCTTTAATTAATGTTGCGACAAGGGTTTGATGCCAAACTCTAGGTGCTTGTTTAAGACCATAAATGGACTTACGTGAATGACAAACAAGGGTTTCGGTACCAGGGACAGCGTAACCAGGTGGTTGTTCCATAAAAATATCTTCTGCGAGACTACCATGAAGAAAAGCACTTTTGACGTCAAATTGTTGTAATTCCCAATCATGAAGAGTTGCAAGAGACAAAATCGTACGGATAGAGTCAAACTTCGCGACAGGGGCAAAAGTCTCGTTGTAGTCATCGCCCTCTGTTTGTAAGTAGCCTTTGGCGACGAGACGTGCTTTGTAACGGTCGATCGTACCATCTGCCAGCCGTTTGATCTTGAAAACCCACTGAGAACCAATCGCACGCCGATTTGGTGGAAGAGTACACAGCGTCCACGTGTTGTTCATCATTAATGCGTCGTACTCTTGTGTAGTAGCGAGCCACCACATGTCAGCATCAAGTCGTTTCAAAGCAACATTTAATGTAGGAGGATCTTTGACGTCGGCAAGGTTGGCGTGAGCAAGATTTTCAAGAATTTTCCACGTCGGTTGTAAAAGGCGCGTACTTTGACATACGGCAAGTTGTTCCTCAAGTGGCGTTAACGGCGTAACAATGACCGAATTACGCTCCATACGTGCCGGCGACGTAACTTCCTAAGGACTTGTAAACAAATTTGTCGAGGGAAGGACCGTCGCGTCATCGGCGACAAAAACATTTGGCGCATGAAGGACCATCGCGTCACTAGTATCAAATTGTACAGTTGGAGGTTGATCTCCGGAAATCGCGGGATGTCCCAGTAAAAATTCATCGCCGGAATTAGAGGAAGGAACAGAATTTGTGGAAGACGAAAAAACTGTAGAAATAAGAGAAACGTGAGGGATTAAAGGGGGCGTATCTGGGGAAGGGATTAAAGAAGGCGTAAGTAAGGTAGTAACAAAATTAGAGGGGACAGTTTCGTATGGAGGAAATAAACTAGGTAGAGGAGAGAGGGGAAAATCGGGTATAAGCCTACGTATGAGAGGAGTCTCATGAAAAATAACGTCACAAGTAGTGACAATTCGGTGGGAAGAGGGGCACCAAATACGATATGCCTTGGAATTCGGGGAATATCCCACAAAGATTCCGCGCATAGCTCGAGGACCTAATTTGCCATTGGAAGGGGAAGGATTTTGAAATATGTTTCACACCCAAAGACGCAAAAATGAGAAACATCGGGTTTCGTGCCATACCATGCTTCAAAAGGAGTTTTGTTAAAGAGAGAAGAGGTAGGAGAGCGAGTTCGAATATAAGAAGAAGTTAGTAAGGCCTCCATCCAAAAATGAAAAGGTAAGGAAGCAAAATGAAGAAGAGAGCGAGACATGACAATGAGAGTGCGATTTAAACGTTCGGCATCACCATTTTGTTGTGGAGAATGGGGAGAAGTTTTGTGATGAATAATGCCATGTGTAAGTAAAAACTCGGAAAACTCATTTGAAACAATTTCCCCTCCCATTATCCGTGCGAATGGTTTTGATGCGAGATGACAAGTGATTTTCCACAAGTGCCTTAAAATGTTTAAAATGGGTAAAAACTTCGGATTTATGTCGCATAAAATAAACGTATATAAAGCGAGAAAAATCATCAATGAAAGTGAGAAAATAGGACGCGCCATTAAGGCTTGGAATTGGAATAAGACCACATACATCACTATGAATGAAATCAAGAGGAGCCAAAGAGCGAGAAAAAGAAAGAAAAGGTAAACGAGGCATTTTTCCAAGAATACAACCATGACAAAGTCATTTTTTGTTTCATTAAATTTGTCGAAGCCCATTCCAAGCCCTTTTCCAAGGGAACCTAGGCTAGCACCATTAAGATGGCCGTGTCGAAGATGCCATGTAAGAAAAGAGGAAAAAGAGGGAGAATGAGCTAAAGAAGCATGAGCAATATCATTAAAAAAAAATAAAAGATATAAGTTGCCCATCCTAGTGCCACTACGAATTAGATCCCTATTAGAAGAAAAGAATTGAACGTTGGATTCAGTGATAACACCGAAACTTCCATGGCGTAATGCCGAACTAGCCAAAAAAAGTTTTTTTTTAGGTCAGGTACGAAATAGACCTTGTCCAAGATTATTGGACGAGAGGCGTGCGAACCGGAATTAATATGCACCTGTCCAACAAGAGTGGAAGTTAGAATCATATTATTTCCCAAATAAATGCGTTATGGAATATCAATGGGAACAATATTTAACATTATATCACGCAGACAACACAGGTGATGAGAGGCGCCAGAATTAATTAGCCTATTAGAAGTGTTACCTGACTGCGAGAAAGCGTACCCATTGTCCACGGATGAAAGTGGGGAAGGTATATTTGGGACAGGTACAACTGCAGGTGATGCAGATCTAACATTTTTGTTGGTTGTCGAAAGTTTGTTAGGAAAGGGGGAAACCGGCGAGTTTGGAGGAGGATAATAATAATTAGGAGGGTACCACGGTGATGGTGGGTCGTACGGCAAATTTAAATCGACCGTCGCGTGGGCTGCATGATCAGGTGGCAATGGGTAGGCGTAGAAATACGACAAGGACCGCGGATTTGGTTTTGTTGGAGGAAGTCCACGCAGTCCCCCAGCCGTACGGTCTTTTTCACGTTTCCTCATCAATGCAGGGCACGCGTCGATGACGTGGTAACGCTCCTTGCAATATTTGCAAAAAAAATGAGATCCTGCAATCATTGGAGATTTCTTGGGGGAAGAGACAACAAATGCCGAACCATCAGTAATAATGACAGGTTTGTTAAGATTTAGACGCGTCTCTTCGTGTAACAAACGATAAGTGATATCTAACAATGTGACCGTGGAAGCATCACTACTGACCGTACTTGAAAAAGAGTCAAACGACAAAGGTCATCCTCCCAAAATGGTACTTATGAGATCTTCATGAGCGATTGTATAATTAATACACTTAAGTCGTCCAGTTAATAATTCAATTCGTTGAATAAATACAAGCATGGATTCAGATTTGTTCTTTTGAGCACTGTTGAATTGGCGACGTAGTGCCAAGCGATGTGGCCAAGTGTCGGTTTCATAGGCGCGACAAAGAATCTGCCACGCCTCATGCGAAGTAGTCACAGCGCGGATCCGATTCGCAATCTGGTCGTCCAAGGAAAGGACGAGATGCGACAGCGCGACAGAGTGTTTTTCAATCCATGAAGCGATAGCTATCTGAACGGCAGCAAAAGTCACATGAGGGGCGTCAAGAAGGACAGGCAACGTGACAGTGCCATTAATGTGTCCCCATATCTTTTCAAAAAGAAACAAATGCTAGATTTGGAATTTCCAGTCATAAAAATTTTTGCCCTAAAATTTCGGGACAGAATTTGAGACAGACGAAGGGCTAGGCCCATAACCTATTGAATGAGGGGCCATAAAAGGCCCAAAAAGACTTAATATGACAAAATATCAAAGATAGGCCCAAGTAGTAGAAAAGGCTAAGATATGACAAAAGACAAGAAAAGGAGTAACGACAAACAAGGGAATAAGTGAGAGGTTCGTCGTTTGAGTGTCTTTTTGATTAAATAATTTTACATAACGAAACAAGGTAGTCTTATAGTGAGACGGATTAAGAGGTAGCTGCAAAAAACTTTAAAGGTACATCTAATCTAAAGTCTAACTTAGGAAGGTACATCTAGCTACGGTTAAAGGAATCTAAGTCTAAAAAAATTCCTACGTAAGAATCAACAATTCTAATAAAGGTATGTACATTCCACTAAATAAAGTACACAACGTTAAACCAAATTACTAGACTTATAGCGTAGCAATTAGGACTCCAAAAGTAGTGCAGAAAACACAAGTAGTTTTAGAATGCTTTAAGTGTATTTCAACACTTTAGTTCCCGGAATTACTTCCTAATTAAAAAATTGTTTTATCCAAATAAATGAATTAAACATCGTTTTTTTTCAACTTATCTCTAATTAACTAAATTTAACTTCCCAACATCCTTAAATAAACTCGCGTAATAACAACAATTAATAAAACCCAAACCTAACCGAAATTTATTAGATAGACAACAAACTTTTCCTCATAGTAATTTATAGTAAAATGTTATAATGGTTAAAGTCATTATCAATAAATGTGTCACTCGTCCTTCTTTGATAGAGCTGGAGTTGCTGGATCTGGTTTTGGAGGTATACCCCCAATTGCCTCTTTTGGCTTGTTTTGCCAAAAATGAGTTTTTCCAAACCATAATTGCAATAAGAAGAGTCAAAGCTCCCATAGCATAGGTTTCAATTTCCTGTTAGGCCCACACCCATTCAGAAAAATCAATCAACAAAAACAATTATTATTATTAGTGCTAAAATCAATCTTTAACTCCGTATTCAAGGAGCTCAATCAACAAAAAAATACGTCATATTATCGGTAAAATCAAAAATGATATAAGAACGCCAAAAAATGGTATAAGAATGTATATAATATCACGATAGGCACAGAATTTTTCTTATTCCAATGTTTAAAAAGTACACATAGTACAGACACAAACACACAAAGGACAACAATTTGCAAGAACTAAATAAACTTGTCACAGTATTAGGTTTAAACATAAACAAAAAAGTTAAGAATGGCTTGTTTCTAAGACCAAATGACATTTTTTTATGACCTCAAGGAGTTGGAAGCGAAAGAGGTAAGATAAACACGGATAATCGATGTGGAAATGTGTTATTTTCCACCAACAATATTTTGTACCTGTATTCTATTACGTTGACCACAATGATGCAGTATTATTCCTGCTAACTTCAAGTGACATTCCTAAAAAAACACTTCTCCCTCTCTCTCTCTATCTATCTCTCTCCCCCGCTATCTCTCAAGTCTACTACATTGCTATAGCACTAGTTTTTTCAAGCAGTGAAATAGAAAACTGATATTTAAATGGTCTTTCTTAGACTTGTTTCTTGGGTTCCTTCTTTGAACGGAAATTCAGGTTTGTTTGGACATTTTGCACAAAAACAGAGATTATTTTCATTTGATCATAATGTTTTACTTGGCACGAGGGAAAAATCTGTCATTTGATGTGATCTCCTTTGAGT
>JBBHKE010002137.1:0-25328 GCA_037447655.1 Zygnema cylindricum | reverse complement strand
CACTCACACCCCCACGCTGGCCCTCGCTTGCACCTCTCCTCCTTTTCACTCCACCCCACAGTCCCCCCCTCTCTAAATATCTTTCTTTCCCCTCAATCTCGTCCCCACTCCCCCCACCTCCATTTTACGCTTCCCTCTACCACACTTTGTGTAGAATTAAATCTTACACTACATAGAGATTCGCCATTTGACCGATGCACGATGGAATGCTTCCATTCAACTGGTTGTTCCATAGTTCTCTGTAACGCCGTCCACCCCATCAACACCCCTTCCTCTTTTAATCCCTATTTGTTTGGACCATAATATAATATTATTAAGAAAAAATGAACTTTAACTATTGTTAAGAACTGCATTCTACTCAGCAGGTTGTTTCACATATCTCTGCAACGCCATCCACCTTATCAACACCACTTCCTCACTTAATGCTTGTTTATTTGGACCAGAAATAATATATTAAAGAAAAAATGAGCATGAGCTATTGTTAAGGACATTAGAAGGGCTCCAATCTAAATTTACTCTAGAGAAAATGGACAGCTACAACATATGATGAACTTCCAATCATAGATGATAGATTTGACAAGCCCAACCCCATTTTTTTAACAAACAGAACTGTAGGACGCAATTTTTGGTGATTTGTTTCCAAATGTTTAATGTTTAAGCGTGTTAACGCTGTTTATTTCATTCTCGTATTCTGAATTTTTTGTTGTAAAAATTTCATTTTTTTTTTTTAACATTTTGAGATTTTATCACTGTGGTTGTAAAAGCCATCAATTACTTTTTCAAAAAATATCCAACACAAACCCTCAAACTTTTTTAAATGTATTTTACAGGGGAAAATTATAACGTGAAAATATGCGATGCGTTCTTAAAATTTTGGAAAACATAGCACCTTTTCCGGATGATGTATGTTTATTTAGTGCTTCAACTTTTTGCGATGATTTTTTGCAATTTTAAAACCTTCCACATTTTTTATCCTAAATATTGTTAATGTTTCGAAAATACACATCAAGCGTGGAGCTCTTTGATGATCCAAACCCTCATCTCATCTTGTTTCCAAGACATCCAAAGTTTCACCTCGCTTATCAGCTTTCTTGTCTCCCCCCTCCTCTTTCCTCTCTCCCAGAACGTCGTCTTTATCGTCCCCCTCCCCTCCCCTCCCTTACCCTCCCCTCCCCTAGCCTCCCCTCTCTTACCGTTCCCTCCCTTTCCCTCCCACCCCCCTCTTTTACTCCCACCCTTTCCCTTCCTCTTCCCCGCCCGTCCACTCCTCTCTTTTTTGTTTTCCTCCGCTCCCCTCCCCTCCCCTCCCATCTCCTCCCCATCCCACCCACTCTACCCTCTCATATAAACTCCTATCCACTCCCCTCCTTGCCAAAAAGGAAGTTGGAAGACTACTGGACAATTTTTTCAAGAAAATAATTAAGCATTTATAATAATTAAAAATAAAGAGGGAAAATAAAAAACAAGAGAGGGAAAAAAACAAGGGGTTGGAGGTGGGGTAAAAGGTGCGTAGAGGGTATTGGGTGGAGGGTGGAAATGCAAGGAGTTAGAAGGCAAGAAAAGTGGTCTAGAAAATGGTTCGTGGGAGGTGGGGGGGGTGAAGAGGGTAGGGGAGAGTAAAATACAATATTTTTTGTGGTTTTTCTTTTCTATGATCATTGTCGTTCATTTTATCTTTTATTTGTTTTTTTTTCTTGTAGAGTACTTTTCGTATATATGACAAAAGAGAATAAGGGGGGGAAAGGGGAGAGGGAATAAAAAGGTGCATAAAAAGGAAAGAGGGAGGGAGAGGAGGGGAGAGGGGGAAGGAGCGGGGATTGCCTTCCTTGTTGGTCATGTTTTAAGGATTTTTAAGTACCACGCTATTTCTGGTTCAGGGGACGGGTGCGGGTATGCTCCCCTATCACAATGAATATGGTTTGTGGGAGGAGTGAGGTTAAGCTCGCCCGTCACACTAAATATGCTAAGGTGGAAGATTGAGGGTAAGCTCCTATTCATACTTAATATTGTGCAGGGGAGGGGTGAGGGTTAGCTTCCCTGTCATGCTAAAAATGGCTTAAAAAGGAAGATAAAGGCAAAATTACCCTTGTATTGTTTGGGGAAGGGATAAAGGTAAGCTCCCATGTCACCCTAAATGTGGTTTGCTAGGGAGTGGGGGTAAGCACTTATATCACACAAAACTTGGTTTGGCAGAGGGATGATGGTTAGCTCTTGTTCACGCTTAATATGCTTAGGGGGAGTTGAGGGGAAAGCAACCCCGTTACACAAAATATGGCTTGGGCGCAAGATAAATCCAGTCGCTGTCACACTAAATATGGGTTAAGGGAGAGATGAGAGTAAGGTTCCATACTAAACATGGTTTGGGGGAGGGGTGCGGGTAAGCTCCCTTGTCACACTAGTTATGGTTTAGAGGAGTGATCGTTAGCTCCCTTGTTATTATAAATATTATTTTTGGAAAGCTATAGTCTCACACATAAGGAACTTCAGAGGAACTTTAAGTTTGTATCTCTAAGACTATAATATGGCTGGAATCTATTAGGAAATGGCAGCAGAAGGCTCTCTTTGGTTTACCGACGAGAGAGCCTGGTCCCTCGTTTAAAGACAAAGTAGTCTCGTCGCTGGTTCAGCGGCAAGGGAGTCTACTCGCTACTCTTACCATTGATAGCGTGAGTGGAAAAGAAGTTTGACTAAACCATGTCTGTAGTTACATTTTACGTACCAAATAATAATTTTTTAACGACAACGCGTGGAAAGATCTATTAAAATGAAACGGAAGATCGAATGGCGATCGAAGAAGTGAGAGTGCAAGATCCATGTTAGTTGATACAAGAGTTGAATTGAAATTTTGGGCTAGGTACTAAACTTTGCATATTATATAAAAAATAGAGTGGAATCCAGAGTTGTAAATGATAAGACATCTTATGAACAATGGACAGGTATTAAACCAATTGTTAGTCAATTTAAATTACGTGGGAGTTAAGTATTTATTCTGCATGATACACAAACCAAATGGAAAATGGAACGTAAAGGTCTGGAAGGAATGTTATAAGGCAATGATGATATTTCAAAAGGTTATAGAGTATATGTTCCAAAAAAGAAAAGGTCGCCATAGCTAGGAACATCTTTGTTAAAGATGAACAAAAATCACTAGAAGTTTTTCGCGTGACAGTTGACCAAAAGATAGAAAACGCCACGTGTAATGCTACATCAAAGGACTTTTGTAGAAACAGCTGAAAATCAACCGGTTAGCCAACTACGACAACATTCCAGACCAGCTCCATCAAACGGTCTTGGAGGAGAGGTTTTACTGTTCCGTACTTAAAAAGTGTGGTGTGATAATGAAGCTGGAATTGCACTTGATTTAGACCTTACTCGCCAACTTAAAAATGAAATATATGGACATTCAGTAACACTTTGCTAAAAAGGAGGTGATGGGAAGAGTCATATTGTGTTATTTGCTTGTTAAAAAGATGGTGGTCGATATGGTGACCAAGCACTACCACCTGAAAAATTGAGCTACTGCAGCAAAGCTTGTGGGTTAATTGACTAAGTGATCCTAAAGCTTTACGAGACTATTGTTTTTGGAAAGCTTTAATCCCTTACTAATAGACAATCTAGTGAGAGAAAGGAACTATAAGAGTAACACTAGGATTTTAGAAGCAAATGGCAATAGAAGAATCTCCCTATGGTTTTGGGACTAGGTAGTCTCGTTCTTAGTTTAGCGACAAGGGAGTCTCCTCGATACTTCTACCATTAACAGAGTGAGAGTGGAAAAGAACTTTGATTAAAGTACGTCTGTAGTCAAATTAGCATTGTACGAACCAAATTTGAAACTTGGTACGATAGCGCGTGGAATGATCTATTCCATTCAAATGGAAGATCGAATAGCGATCGAGACAACCAAACAACGGAGTGGTTGTACACAGACATAAACTTCTCCCTGTCAAATACGGAAATTGAAAGAACAAGAACCGCCTTTGAATTTTAATGGGGACCACATTGACCGTAAATTCTTGTAGTGTACATAGCTTTATGTCGGTCAGCAAATTTGATGAAAAAAGCATTTGTCCGCTTGTTTATGAGGCGATAAGTGTGGAATTTGGGTTTCCTGGAATTTGGTATTAATTAATTTTGTCCGTACCATATAGTATGTTACGCAATATACAGTTAAATTTCACGTACATAGATACATTACTGTACGTGAATCTGATTGGTTCATAGGTATTTTTACTCTAACTGAGTCTACTTTAGGAATTAGTGTACTTTTTAAGATGTCATTACCATGTCTTGGTACAGACATCTTTTCCACCATAGGTGATTTTTAGTATCTTCAACCTCTAATATCTTTGTTGTGGTGGATCAATTTGCATGAACATTGGGGAGAAATTGCATAGGACATATTGTACAAATCTTAGTTTGAGGGGTTTTTGTTATGGACACGGCATTTTTGATGTTTTTACAGTGTTAATTGCTCCTGCTTTGAGTTACGCAATGGCATCAACCTCCGCAATTGCAGCGGTTGTTGCAAAACAACATAAATATGGTTAAGGGGAGAATATAAGGTATGCTTCCTCGTAAAACTAAACATGGTTTGGCGGAGGGGATGAGGGTAAACTCCCCTTGTCACACTACATATGGTCTAAGGGAGGGGTAAGGGGAAGGACCATTGTTACTCTAAATATGACTATGAGGGAGAGGGGAGGTTGTAGGGACGGGGATAGAGTTGCGGTTTTAACACAGCCAAACTAACTATAGTGTTGGGGTTGGTCCCCTTCTCCCCCTCTCTTTTGCCCTCTCCCTCCCTCCCTTTTTCACCCGCCCTTTTCCCCTCCCTCTACCCCTCTCTACCTCGCGCCTTCCACCACTATCTTTGCAATATTATCAATTGTAAAACTTTTGAAAGAGTTTAACATTGGGCATATGCTTTCCTACTAAAAATTATCCACATACAATAGATAGTCATAATTTAATGCATAGCAAATTCGAAAGAAAAAAAATGCCAACGGATTCGTTGACATAAAGTACCATTTGTGAGGAAAATGTACCCCAATTTAGAAATGCAATTGGCTCAGTGTAGAAGTTAGACTTACATGGATGACACGTTCGTCAATTGACATATGGACGATGGGAGGCTTCCACTCAATTGGTTGTTATATAGAGATCTGTAACGCCATCCTTTTGTTAATCCACGCTTCTACAGACCTTCCAGTTTTTTGGAACAAAATTTAATAATGTAAAAAAAATGATACAAACTGTTGTTAAGTGCATTTGTAGGGCTATTATGCAACATCAAACTTGTCAAAATGTATGACTATAAGTTATCATGAATTTTCAATTGTGTTGAAATTCAATTTTAAAACACGAGCTAACGTAATATGTTTCATCTTTGCAAACCCAAGTACATAATGAGGTTTGGTAAAGACAACTTTCTTTTACAAAATTTTGTTTAAATTGTTCAAGATTCCTCCTCAAAAAAAAACACCCCATTTCCACCCCACAAGAGCCTTTTAACCCCTCTCCCCCAAACCCCCCGTGTTACCCCCCCCCCCAGCAATAGCACCTTTTAACTACATCGCAACCGCCACTCCCCTCATAAGCCTTTCTAATCTTTTGTCCATCCCAATAAGGAGTCATATCATACAAAACCTCACAAAGAGTGTATTTACAACAAGCGGTCAGAAATCATAAGCACCCGTCCCCCTCTTACTTTACGACCGGAAACAAAAAACAAAAAACAAAAAAAAGCAAAAGTTCAAAATGCACGTCGTGATGTTTTTTAACATATTTATTCAATATTTTTTTGCCTTGATTTCCTTTTTCCATATGATATGCTGTACGTCCCCTCTCCAAATGTCCACTCACATTATTATTAGCGCTGTGAGGTTGCCGATCTCCGGCCCAATTCTCCCCTTAAGTCCGCGACCTGAAAAATCTCTGCATGCCCCATGATCTGTTAGGTTTTGCAATGTGTGTCCTCTATCCTCTATCCCTGTCGATGCTAAGGTCAATTTGGTTGCATGTCACGTTGGCCTTCCCAAGGTAGAATGTAGTATCAATTGAAGGAATGTGTGGAAAAATATAAGAGTAATGCCCCCCCTAAGCCTCGGCAACGCCTCAGCATCCTCGGAGAGCGCATCGCAGTAGAGATTCTAGCCAGTCTCTGAGTAAAAATTTAGTGCGATTTTCAGTGCGAAATATAGAGCGTGTTAATTGCGTCAGAAATCTAGGTAGTTTGTAAATACAAATTTAGTGCGATTTTCAGTGCGAAATATAGTGCGTGTTAATCGCGGCAAAAATCCAGCCAGTTTGTAAGTACAAATTTAGTGCGCTTTTTAGTGCGAAATGGAGTGAACCTTTGTTGCGGCAGAGAATCCAGCCAGCCTGTAAGTTCGAATTTAGTGTGAGTTCAAATTTAGTGCGTTTTTCAGTGCGAAATAGAGTGCGTATTTATCGCAACAGAGAGTGCACGCAGCGATTGTCACTCACATCCAAATCACGCGACCGGAAGGATCGCATTCGACACCATTTCCAAAACGACCGCCGCATCTGGTCGGCGGGAATCTCTCCTTGTTCACGATGGCCTTCCGCATCGCCCACAGCGCCGCCGCTGCAGCATCCGCACCGACAGGGGCCGCACGCGAGCCAATCAGAGCGAGGACTCACACGTGTGAACGCAGACAGAGAGAACGAGCTGTGCGAAAGGGTGAGCGGGGAGGGAGGGAGCTTACCGTCTCCTGCATGAATGGATGCAACCAGGGTGGGTGCCACGTGGAGGAAGAAAAGCAGTATGATGCTCATCATGGTCATGGCGACGGCCATGGCTGAGCACTCGCCACGTAAGAAGGTTTTCTAAAAAAGAAGACACGGACACGTGGCAATTTCTTCTACTAAGGACGGTTCTAGTAGATAGAAGGGCTTTGACTTGAGTAATCCGTTGCAACGAATCTTCAGATGCGATATGAGGAAGGAATGAGTTCTGTACTTTGTACGATTCACATGAGACGGTCCACTTCGATTTGTCGGTTTCTGCGGTCCTGCTTACGGCCCAAATGTACTATTCATATGTCTGATTACATTTGTCGGCTTGAATGACGTCTGTACAACTGGAAGCTACAGTACTGTACTGTACTGTCCAATCCAGTGCTGCACTGCAACAATTGGTTACCTTTCCTTTTGGCTTTTGCACATGATGAGAGTAAGAGAATTTGATTGGTGGAAACAATTGTCTCGTAGACGAAGTGCTCGCTGCAGTACTGTAGAGTACTGTAGATTGTTAACTCTATAGGTTAACTAAGACTATTGTAGTTTCACATGTAGATATTATAAGAAATACGTGAGCTGTACATCGAACAAATTTGTAATCGGAAGATCGCAACTGTACATGTGGTTTTCTTATCAGGCGTAGATGATGCCACGTAATCATCCGAATCGTCTAAACACGCGTGATATCGACGTGACAGTTTCACCCCCACTTTTGAAGTTAACAATGAAGCGTTTTCATTGGACGGGCGAAATGTCATGTAAAACAGGACATATTAATGGACTTTCCTGAGGGGACCACATTTAAAAAAAAAAAAATGTCTAACGAAATGAAGCGGCCTTTTACCCGCCGATATCGGCTGTACGGTCGGAACAGTTGTCATGAGTACAAAGTGTTCACACGCGTGAAAGTGATGTGGATGACGTCAGTTGGCGGCGGCCTCGAGGTGGTCGTTGCGCGCACGGATGCTCGCAGTCGCCATGTGCCGACGACGCCAAGCGCCAATCGCGTCGACATCCATCAGCGTGACTCGCGCGATGCGGATGGTACGGTACGGTACGGTCGGTAAAGCGTGCAGTTGTTGGTCTTGCGTATGTGGCGGATATGGATTTGAAAAGTTTTGACTCGTACGCAATCTGAATTTTATTTTGAATCGCAGTTTCAGTACAGTACATGCTGATTGTGTCGCATTGAAAGCGATGGACTACAGTCGTGGACGCTCCACGTGGCGGTCATTCTCGACATGAGCCTACAGGTGCTGACTGTCAAAGCGTTCATACTTCATCCCAAGAGAACATATGCCTCCCGTACGGCAAAAAGTACGTTTTAGCGGGATTCGCGTGACGGCGTAATTAGCGTGAGAATATTGCAACTTCTAACTACACTAGACAGAAAGTACAACATGTAACAACATAAAGTACGAAAATGTGTTTAAACTTTACAGTTTCGTTCGGATTTCCATTCGTGGATGTACTTGTTCGAATTTTACATTAAAGTACAATGTCAAAAAAACAATCGGTTACCGTACGGATAAACAGTACGAAATTATAGAGCGGCGAGATACTGTACACCGTCTATCGCTATAAGAGTAAAGGAATAAATAGCGTAAAAATAAAATTAGTGTTATTAGCACTAATCGGGAATTATTTTTTATTTAAAAAATATAAATATACTAATTAACCCTAACTGTAATTTGGGTTGTCCTGAATAATAGATACCTGCCCTTTCGATCTCTACAGTAATAAGTGTACCCGTACAAAATCTGACAATTCGTACGCCGTCGCGCTTTTCACACGGTCGACGGACGAACATATGAGAACGTGATTTTTTTCGACGAGTTTGCGTCTCTTTCTTCCACTGCACATTCACATGTGTGCGCAGTAATGTTAAGTGTCTTTTTATGCCTTTGTAATTCAAAAAGTACCATTTCGTACGGAAATATCATGTCCGTACGTCACACTATTTCCATCGCCGTGTACTTCCATTATTAACGCTAATTGAAAAAAAAACCTAATTAGAATAATGGAAAAAATAGAATTATGGATTGTATTTCAGGTTTCCTTTTTTTTTAAAGGGCACCGATTTGGCGTTATATACTCTAATAGCGATTGATGATGTAGTGTCACTCTTCTCACGAATTGTTGGCACGGCCAAATCTGCTCCTACACCCTGAACCGCTATCAGTGTGGAAAACATTTTCTCCACTTAAAAACATCTTCTCTCCGTACACCCTTATCCGATTTTCACATGGACACCGCCAATAGGAAGGTGAGATCTTTGCCTTTAGATCTCAACCGTCAAATTCATAATTGGACAAGAGTGTATGGAGAAAAAATGTTTCAAGTGCCAAAAAACATTGACACTAGCGAAGAAAATTCTCTATTGAAAAAATTGCAATGGTAAAACCATATGTGTACAAAAGGGGTAAAACTGAAAAACAACAAAAAAACCGAGTGTAAAAGGAACACAACACCACAATCTAATTGCAATAACCCCAAAGATACCCTCGTAGAAACAGCAAGGTACACAACATTAACAAAAAGGATTGAGCTTTATTAATCCGGAAGAGATTACAAGATCCAAGTTCGCTCTAAAGGTCTACTCCATAGTCTACTGTTGACTAAGACGACTAAACTATTTAAACTAATCAGCTGCAATTAAACTTGGTTCTATCTATGTACACGTGGACCTTCTCGGTGAACCGCGATCTAACCAAGCTATCTTCTATAACATGGTAGTCTAATCTACATTCCGCGTCATTGCTATACTGCGACGCTGTGCTCATATACTGCTACGCTGCTATGCTGTGCTAATATGCTACTACGCTGCTTTGCTGCGCTGATATACTACTACGCTGCTTTGCTGCGCTAGTCTGGCATCACACCTGTTGTGCTAACCGCAATTGCTGCAACAGCCAGTACTGTACATAATTCTGTAACCCTGTTACAATGGCTCCCACTAAGGGTTTAGCCCCTTGTGAATATTGCTTACTCAGGGAGATTGCAACTCACGAAGCATTGCGTAAGTTTCTTCTCGGTACTCCTCAAACTCTTCCCTCTGGGTGTTCAACTGATTTTGGAGCGGCTCACATCACGTTTCCAAGAGTGCGATCTGGCGGTCCGCCGCTACCAAGCGTCTCCTGAGATCTCTCCTCGTAGTTGATCCCTTTCAGCTTCCAGTAGATCTGCTCGCTCTTCAGGTTGTGGAGGAGCGGTCTCAAGTGCGGATGCCTTTGTTGTCAGACTTAGGGGAGCTTCTAGTACCGCAATTTGTGTGGTCTCTGCTACCGCTTCGTCTGCCAGCTCCCACCTAGGCGCTTTCCACAGTTTGAAGGAAACGTGCTTCTTCGCAGCTTAATCGCGCTGCAGAGCATTTTTTTGGGCTAGCTTGAGTGCTCGCACTTCAGGTGTGACTTTTGCTCGCCAAATGATGTCTTGTAGGCAGACATCCCATAGATGATACTAGTGGAGTAATTCCGGGACATCCACCCTGTACCCGGTCTCCTCGAGTCTCTTTCCGTGCCTCCATGAGTTCTTTCGCTAAGACGAGGTTTTAAGGTTGCGACGATGTCACTTAAGTGAGCATTGTGTAATATGATGTTTTCTAACTCTCGAAGAACCCGCTCTTATATATCCGGTGTTCAAAAATCGAGACCTTTCATGTTGTCGAGTCACGAGGAAGAGCTTTGATACTAGTGTAAAAGGAACAGATAATTACACCACAATCTAATTGCACAACGGAATAGCCCCAAGGATACCCTTGTAGCTACAGCAAGGTACACAACATTAGAAAAAAGGATTGAGCTTTATTAATCGGGAAGAGATTACAAGATCAAAGCTCGCTGCAAAGGTCTACTCTAGAGTTTATTGTTGACTAAGACGACTAAACTATTTAAACTTATCAACTACCGGTAAACTTGGTTCTAGTTATGTACACGTGGACCTTCTCTTTCAACCGCGATCTAACCAAGCTATCTTCTAGAACATGGTTGTCTAATCTACATACTGCGGCGTTGCTATAATGCTACGTCGTGCTATTATGCTGAGTTGATATATTTCTGCGCTGCTATGATGCGTAGTCTAGCATCGCAACTGCGTTGCTCTGAACCGCAAGTAGAGCAGCTTGTAATGTTCATACACCAAAATTACAAAAGTCACATAAAAGTCATCTACGCCTAAAAATTAGAAACGAAACATAATAATATTAACAAAAGCAAAAAACCAAAACAAACCAATACTAAAGTAAGACCGCCTACAAAATGAAAAAACCTAGACTAGTCTAGTCATAGACAAGCTAAGGTCCACAACCACGGAAATCATGGATGTGAACCGCGTCATTTGGTGTAATGTCTGGAAGTCCCCGCTGGTCATTGTGTAGTGTGCTACGCGAATGGAGAGTCGCAGCTTGCACCTAGTGAAGTGTAATTGACACACATAGACGGTAAAACGCAACCAAAAGACTAGGTGGATGACTCCTAAGACCTTGGGATTCAAACGTTTTTCACTCACATTGGCGAAGGAAGTCATCAAAGGACTTATCCATAGAACGAAAATTCTCCATGGGAAATGGGACAAATTGATCCGACGGGTCTCGATGAGGATAATCACTTTCCTTTGTAGACGCCACCTCTTGAGCCACCACCACTGCATGCAAAGCCGCGCAAGGTGAAATATGTGACCCGGCTGGATCCATGAGGACAACATTGCGAAGTGTCCTCCCAACACCATGAAGAAAAATCAAATTAACCCGAGGCTATGAGAACCCTTAGATTCGGGCCGAGGTGGAAGTATATTAGAAACCTCACGTTTGACAGTCCGCCTCCGTACCAATGGCAACAATGGCATCTCGCACCAAATCATGCGTGACATTACGTCCCCCCGGTGGAAGCAACGAAGCAAATGGATTCCCTCAACATCAACGGGATGGTTGCAAATGCACCGTGGCCCCCCTAAGAGCAGAGGGTGAGCCAAACCTAACAGCAAGCGTACAGCAACAACTAAATTGGTCAAATGAGACAAAGTATCAAAAAAATTGATGTTGCTCATAACAACGCACCAGCCCAAACCCCATAACAAAAACCTAATTGAACACAGGCATGAGAAAAAGGTAACGCCTCCAAGTGGTTTGCAAAATCAGCGGCGGCCACTTTCTCAAATTTGCATTGTTAAAATTGGAAGTTATAGTTGGCCATGAAAGAATGAAAAGGTGGAAATTGGTTTCGAAAGTCTGAGGATAGTAACGCACGAGCTGAAAAGAGAGCTAGGTGGAATGGAAATAGCCTTTCTTCCAACTTAGAGACAACTTGAGCCATAATGAGGACATCATCCACAAAACAACAAAATCTATACTATGGGTAATCGTTGCAAAATTTTGGATATAAATTGTGGAATTTTGGGGGAAAGTTGTAAAATTGTGGGCTAAATCTATAACTTTTCGATTTTTTTTTAAATTATGGGTATAATTCATAAAAATATGGAAAAGTTAATTCATTAATTTGTGTGATTTTTGTGATTTTTAACATGGTTTTTTGAACAATTCTACTTCAAATGCTTATAGAAGGCATAAAAAAATTTTATTTTGAGAGGCCCACATCGTCGTGTTGGCTTTACATATCTGATTTTGCATTAAAACTACTAAATCATTCATAGGAATAATAAACGATAGTGTAGAATCGTACCACATATCGATATGTTATTAAATTTGACTTAATAAGATCAATATTTTAATGTGATACTTATCATGATATGTCACTACGTTCACATTACACAACATTGCATGACATTGACTCGACATTGAGAGACATTTAGGGATTTTTTTTGCGTTAAAAACGTCAAAACTATAATGTATTTTCTCCTCTCTTCATTACTCTTCTATCTTTCCACATTCCTTCAATTGTTACTACATTCTACCTTGGGAAACGCGCGACATGACATGCAACCAAATTGACATTAACATCGACAAGGAGAGAGGACACACATTGCAAAACCTAAAAGACCATTGGGGCATGCACGGATTTAAGAAACTTGGGACTCAAAGGGAGAATTGGGCTGGAGATCGGCAACCTCACAGCTCTACAACAGATGTGAGAGGACATTGGGAGAGGGATGTACCGCATATCATATGAGAAAAATAAAATCAAAGCAAACGAATGCTGAATAAATATGTTAAAAACATCTTGACATACATTTTGACCTTTTGCTTCTTTTATTGTCTCCAGCTGTAAAATAAGAAGGGGACATATGGGAAAAAGGAGGGAGTTATCATTTGTGAACGTTTGTTGTAAATGCACTCTTTGTGAGGTTTTGTATGATATGACTCCTTACGGAGATGGACAAAAGAATAGAAAGGCTTATGAGGGGAGTGGGAGTTACGATGGGGTAAGAAGGTGTTTTAGGAGGGTGTAGGGTAAACCTGGTGTTTTCCGGGAGAGGGGGTAAAAGGCTCTTGCGGGGCGGAAATCGGGTATTTTTTTGAGGAAGAATCTTTAATAATTTAAACAATATTTTGCAAAAGAAAGTTGTCTTTACCAAACCTCATTATGTACTCGGGTTTGCAAAGATGAAACAGTTTACTTTAGCTCGTGTTCATAATTTATTTCAATACAATTAAAACCTTAAACTCCATGTATGGGAAGAAGGATAAAGAGAGTGGAAGGTAAAGGCTGAAGGAAGACCGTCACTTCCATTACAATAGTTAATGTGGTTGGGGAGCTTGAACCCAATCCCTTTCCCCACCTTCCCCCGCCTCCCCCACATGGAAGCTTACTTTTACACCTCTTTATGGGTTGCATGGCGTTACAGACTCTTAAGTGATAACCAATTGAGTGGAAGCCTTCCAAATTCCATCGGTCAACTGACATATGTCTACTACTTGTAAGACAAAATCCTACACAGCCAAATGCTGGTTCTAGAATGAGATAAAATATTCCCTAAAATGGTGTTGAATGGTAATAAATGTGTTAGCTCAACTTTGATGTTTTGAAGTTACTGATTGTTATGGTTTGTATCATGTTTCAACAAAAACTCTTAGAAGAATACAACTCCATGCACGAGGGAAGGGGAAATTGAAGGGAAGGTGAAAGTGGAGGAAAGACCGATGCTCCGGTTAGAGTAGTATGTAGTTGGGAGCTTGATACCAAAACCCATCCCGTTTCCCCACATCCGCCACCTCTCCCAAATGGAAGCTTACCCTCACCCCTCATAGATGGGTTGGATGACGTCACAGATGGGTAGAGAACAACCAGTTAAGTGGACGCATTCCACCGTCCATCGATCTACTTCCGGAGCTTTCGTCTTTGTAAGAATAAATGAAGTTTTACAACATAAAAGTAAAAATATACATATATAAAAAACGAAGCTAGTAACATAAAATTCCAAACATCATGGGAGTGGGGCGGTGCTCACCTCTCTCTTTACCTTTCACATTTTGTGATTTATCTCTCCTTTTAGTTGCCATAAAAAGTGAGAGGATGAAAGACAGAAATACATAGAGAGCTTTTGAAAGAGGGAATGAAGATTCACGGAAAAGGAGGGAGAGAATGTGGTGAAGAGATAACTGGGTGATGGTAAAAATGGAAAGAGGGAGAGAAAGAGTCGTGGTCAGAAGGTAGGGAGGCATAGGCGATAAGAGGGGGTTGTAGGATGGTTAGAAGTGGGTCGAGAGTGTGGTGGTTAAGATAGAGACGGAGTTTTAATAGGGAGGGGGAAAGTTTGAGAAAGGATCAAAATAAAAGCATGAGAGAATGTAATTCATAGAAGGATAAATCGTGGCTATAAGAGGGGGAGAGTGTGAATTTAGCGGTAAAAAGGGAGGGTAAGACTTGCCGCGACAGAGAATGGAGAGGGTAGAGAGTGACAAGGAGATAGAGTTGAGACCAGTTCCAAAAACAAAAAAGATGGGAGGAGAGGGTCACGGTTAGAGGGGTTTGAGGAAATGATGGCAGAAAAGGGAGTAGTTGTAGTTGTGAGGAGGGAGGAGAAAGTGGCTGTGAGAGGGTATAGAGAAATAGGGAGAGTGAAAGAAGCTATTCTTTATAAGGAAATCGCGAAAATTACGGTCAAAATGGAGGGGAGAGTGTTGTTCGAAAGGGGAGGAGGGCAAAAAATGAAGGATGTAGTGACCAACAAAAGGTTGAAAGTTCGTCTCTGCCTCTCTTCTCCTCTCACCTTTACATAAAACTTCTCTGATCATTTTTTTGGGCCTATTTTTATTCAAGGCGAATGCTTAGAGACTGGAGTGAGTAATGGTAGGAATAAGAAAAGAATGGAAGGAAAGGAAAGGAAGGGAGTGAATGAAGCGGATGGAAAAGGATGAAAGAAGAGGGAAGGGAAGGAAGAGGAGTGGGGATAAATGGAGGGAGGAATAGAACCGAGGTGAGAGGGGGGAAAGAGAAATAAAGGAAAAGCAAAGGAGGGGTGGGGACAGGATGCTTAGCAAAAAGGGTAGAACTTTGAATGTCTTATACAAAAAGAGAGAAGAAGGTAAAGACAAACTCAAAGAAAAAAAAATCAATAGAGTTCCACGTTAAGTGCAAAGGTTTCAGCAATATATTAAAAAATCGGATTTTTTTTTTTTAAGTTCTTATTAACAAAATTGAAACAAAATTAGAGTTGAGAAATTGAAGGACATAATAAATGTCAATAGGTAGAAAAACGAGCCAGATTTTGAAAAATTGTAAATACTTATATCATAGGCTTCCCGCTAACTTTGTTATATTTTAAGAAAATATTCCAATAGATAATGAAACGTTTGTAACAGATGATAAACGAAGACAAAAATGTAAAATTATAATATAATCAATAAAAAAACAAAACATAAATGAGTAAAACAACAAAAAATAGTCAATGTATACAACAATTAGGATACCAAGATAACGACTCCAAATTTGGAAACCAACGGGAAGATAAGGCGCATGTAGAAGGGTAAGGGGGGAGGTGGGGTCAGCCCCTCTCACTCCCTCTCACATTTCCAATTTTACTACCTATTTAATTCTTCTTTCGAAATCTTTGTTATTTTTTTTATTTGTTGTTTTTTAACGTTTTTACTTTTTTTTTTGTCATTTGCTGTATTTCTTAGGGTCTTTACATTGACGAGATTGTGCAAATCAAAATAATCGTTCGAAGAATAAAAAAAGGATGATTTTGTCACGGTCAAGAAAGGAAGAGTGAATAAAATAACTTTTCCAAATGCCTTCATTTACTAAAAGCCCGTAAACAATCCTTTCACGTGCTACATTCGATTTTAAGCGTGTGAGAGTCCAAGCATAATCAAAAGACTAACTCCTCCATTTCCATTGACGAATGTTGTGAACAGTTATTTTTACAACAACTATTTCTCGGGGCCCCTTGAACTAGTCAACACACTACGTGACGACTACTACTGTCGCAGGTTTTACGGAAATTGTTTTTCTCCCTCGAGTATTCCATCCAGATGCCGCCCCATCCAGCGAAGCACGAGCGAGTGCGACGCATTCTGCAATGCCACGCAGGCTGGAGGGCCTTGTGGGGGAAACGGCATTTGCTCCAATAGCGCAGATGGGACGACACGGAAATGCGCTTGCAACCAAGGCTTCACCGATGCAGCAATCAAATACACTTGCAAATGTACGATTTCTCGTGGCTATTTCAAACTGGATTGCCTTTTCAAAGCAGTAGAAACATACACAATTTCTGGTGTTGTGGTCTCATGCCTCTCACACTTTAAGTTTTGTAGTGATGTATCCATGGAATTTCGAATAGACTACTATTTACTGTGTTCTAATATTTAAGAATTCTCATTAGATTGCATAAAAGTTTTCGCTATTTCTGGAAAGCTTTTTGATTTATGGAAACGGATGCAAGCAGTAAAATAAAACTTATAATTGATTTATTTTTGAGCAACAGTGTTTACCTAAAAAAAAGGGATCTTAGGCTTTGACAAATATGGTTTTTCCAACATTAAAGATTTGTTTTCTTTTCCAGTACTATCTCAACCACCTCCACTAAGTTCACCACGTTTTGGACCACCTCCACTGCTACCAACCCCTCCACCTCTTTCACCTCCTCCTTCACCACCGCTTAGATCACCTCCCCCTCCCCGTCCCACTCTTTCACCTCCCCGTTTACCTCCTCCGTCAAAATCCCCTATCCCACCTCTTTCACCCCTTCGTTCACCTCCTCCAACTCTTGCACTCAACCCTATTCCTCCAATTCCTCCACCGATATAAAGGTGAAGTTTAAACAACAACGAAAGCTTTTATATTATAACCCTTGTTAATCATCTTACACTTTATGGGCATGTAGCCACCAAAATCGGAAAAAAAAAAAAAAATATACATGTAAATATATATTTTTTTTTTTTTACAAAAGCACTTCGTTTAAATAACCAGGTACAGCCCAATCATTTGTTTTCAAAATGTTGCAATCAAAAGTTGAGCTCATTTTTTGGCTAATAGTTCTGAGAATTTAACAAAAATTTCCACAACTAAAAAATTGACGGCTTGGAGAATCTGAATTAAAATAGTTAAGTTGGTTGCTTTTGCAAGTTTGCTTTCACCTTTTATAATAATGTGATGCATCTTATACAAGACAGAGAAATGAAAGGAATCAATTTCTTAAAGTAGCACAAATACATGTGCCATGATTTTATACAATACTATTTCAATTGTCGTCACCTCAAACTTCAAACGTGTTATTGTAATGCTATGTATCTTACACATGCTGGAGAAGTAGTAAGGAATTTGTATATTTTATTAAGATACATTGTGTGTTGGATGGGCACGTATATGCCGGTCACCACGGGTTAGAATATGGTAGTATCCATACTCGAAGTTGCCCGTAATAAATGGGTACGGACCCGCCGGGCTCCACATCGAGTTGGTGGCACGGTGGTAGTGCGTTCGAGCTGAAGTGAAAGGTCCCAGGCTAGAGCCCTTGCCGACTCAATTTTCCCCAGTGTGGGACATGCCGAATCTCGGATTTCCAGGAAATCTAACACTATGTAGTGATTTTGCAAAATTGATGAATAACCATTTACATTATCTCTGATAGTTTTAAAACTACTTTAAATATCATAACCACGATTTTTGTATTACAACATAGGTGTTTTCTCGTTGGTTTTACATTTAAAAAGTGAAATTGATGATATGGTGACGAAACAAAATTTTGTTAACTCGACGTAACCTTGTCTATTGATCAACTAACAATATTAAGCGTGGATATATAAAAGTGTTATGTAGTTAATTAAAACACTATGGTTATGCATAAATATCTAATATCCCGTCATATTGACTGGATAACGTCTCATTTTGCCCAAACAAAAAACAAGCATGTTTCTCCATTTACCTTGTTATTTAGGCAGCTAACGTACAATTCTAAACTTATCAATTTTCCCATACAACCAAAGGAAAAATCACTTCATTATATTTTGCTAATAAATTTGTTGTCATATTGGCTGAAATTTAGCTCAGGCTTCATTTTTTTTAAGCCAATAAAAACACCTTATTATGAATGCCCCATATTAACCTTTGATGACATTGCCAATCTCATATGTTTGGAAAAGCAGGGAAATCGCCTAATGTCTCATCTTCGACCAAGTCTTGAAAGTGAACGAAGCTTGGACCATATTTGAGTTCAAAATCGAAAAAAGGATAGTAGTGGACACAAAGATGTGGCGATATAAAAACCTTACAAGATAAAGTCGTTAAGCGGGCTGAAAATGAAAGTTCATATAACTCACATGACAACTTGAGAATTCTTGGTTATGAAAACATAATTATATCAAGGACACAATGACTGTTGGAGATTGTTCTTTTTTTAAATACGTTAGTTGGCAAAATGGATATGTTTAAAAGCATGGAACGTGATTCGGTAAAAGGAGTATGGTGGACGACAAATATTCTTAATATTTGAAAATATGAAACCTTTGTGATTTTTTCTTTTCAAAACCTTTTCAATGCCAAAAAATTTTAGCACTTCATGATGCCTTCTCTCTGTTTTGCCACTACATCTAAAGTGAAATCCAAGCAGTTCTTTTGAAATGGTTATTGTTTTTAAGTCATCTATTGAATTTATAATAGTAAATGGTTGATGGAAACGACAAGAATGTTCAAGTGTTTTTTAATGAAAGTAATGCGAAATATAAATCCCTAATAAAGAATCATTCATGACTAGGTTCATGAAAAGAAACTCCAATAGATCACAAGACAAAAAAATATTTCCTGGTAACATCACAAATGAGAAATACCTTTGTCATGTCAAGAACCTTAACATTATTTGCCTTTCTTTTTATGGGTTACACGTTTCTTTTTTTCAAATGTTGTTGTACTAAAAACCTAATGTTATTCGAATAAACTCTAAATATTTCATTTACATAATTGATTTTTAACTCATTATAATGTGTGCGTTTCTTAATCCAAGTGTAATTTCAAAGAAACACTTACACTTAATAAAAAGCAGGTAAATGGAAAAATACTTTCGTCATCAAATTTGGGTAACAGAGAGAGGGAGAGGATGAGAGATGGGGAGATAAAAGGAAGGTGGGAGGGCTAGAAAGAGAGGGAGAAAGAGAGAAATAAAGATTGGAGAAAGAGGGGGAGGGAGAGAGGGGATGAGGGAGGAAAAGAGGGAGGAAGAGGGAGGGAGAAAGACAGGCCAACAGGTTTTTTGACGCTCTTAGAATAAATTTTTAGATGTTTGAAATAATAACAAGAGAAGCATTTTTCTAGAAAATAAGGGAAAAAATCCGTGCAAAATCTTGAGGTGTCACACAATAAAAAACAAAATAAAGTCAGGAACTAAATGAAGTGCGACGGACGGAAAACAAAACAAAGTAAGTCTACGTATTCTGCGAAGAGGCGTCTATGACCTTAACCCACTATGAGTGGAGAGGCTAAGGATTCTGAAGTCAAGAGAAGACGAAAACTAAAATACGATACTGGAGTGAAAACAAAAAATGCTCTACAGCGAAAAAAAAAACATCCTAGGAAACGTCATAAATGCGTGGCAAAAGGAAACAACAAATAGAATAAGTTCTTCTAAGAATCAAGACAAAAATTTTGAAAACAAAAAGGATGCATAACAAAAGAAAAATGAGAATCAAAGGATGTTGAAATAAAGATCACAAATTCCTAGTAGCACTTTCAACATTTTAAAGGAGTGGGGGCCGATGGATTGTTGATGCCCTTCAAAGCGTGGACGGTGGAGCATGTTGTCAAGAAAAGTAAGAACCTAATTTCGAAATTGGAAAAGGGAGGAAGGAGAAAATACGGTCCACGTCCAATTCGCGTTTGAAGTGATTATTAATGTCAATACTTATGGTGCGTTTCTGATGAATGGGATTGCGAAAAAAGGTGAGGGTGTCTTAGAAGTTCGCATGGATGGTTTGAGAGTGGTGAGGTCGACAACAAAAGAGCAAAGCAAAATAGTTATCCTCATCGTTTTGGTGAGGCCCATGTGTTCCAAAGCAGTGATTGATAGGGCAACCAAGATTCCCTTGCATGAACACCATGAGTAAGTGAAAAAAAGACTTTGAAGGTGGTTTTGCGATTGTTCAAATCACCACCTCAATCCCAATTCAAGTGGCTAAAAAGAGGAATGGTGGAGCCACCAAAAGATAGGAAAAAAATCTCAAATCCATGGATTCGTTCGCAGTTTGAAGGCAGTAAATTGAGGGGAAAATGACAAATGGTTCAATTGGTTGACAACCATCAGAATGTAGGGGTTACAAAGATCCCTACCAAAATCGCTTATTAATGGATCGTATGTTATGATGCATTGTGCTAATTGTCACAAGACACATCATCATTTTTGAAACGATTTGGTATGTCGCATGTCATTACGTGACATCGTAGACGTACAGTTTTGCAGCCATGGCTGTACGACATGCCTTTGCGTAAACCTCTCTCATCAGGCCGCCATGATGTCATGCCATAAGACATCAGCGGGTATAATTGAGCCGACCCATACTAATTATATCTAGGTGACGTAACAAGTCTATACGAGAGCGTACAGCACGAAATACAGACAAGACAAGGACCGGATTACGTACTCATGTACCGTACAGAGTGAACACTATACGGAACCCACATGGAACCGGACTGCAGTACAGCATTGGATGCCTTGAACTCAACGGCTCCGAACGTGACGGATGTCGAAGTCGTGGACCCTCGGAGGTTCATGCATTTATTTTTCTTAGTGTAGGGAGGGTTTTTATCCTTGAGGTGTAGATGTAAGGCATCACGAGGCGGCCACGTAGCGGCGGTCTCTAGAAACTAGCAGCGTTTGAGCATAGAGACCTGCACGCTCAGAGATAGATAGGAATTAGTGTAGGTGTACGGTTAGCACGAAGCATAGTATAAATGTCAAATGGCAAGTTAGAACTATTTGCAAATTTAACACGATATCTAACATTGTGAAGTTGTCATTTTCTGACAAGCTTTTTTCTCGAGATTTGTTGAACTTGTGATGTTAAGGGTTTTTCACCTTAATATTAATCACAGGCTAGTTCTAAGTTAGGTTTCCTTTTTCTTTCCAGACCATAGTTCATGCTAGTAGCTGTCTTTGAGCTCCTGATATTCTCTTGTATCAAGTCATTACCTAATCTACCAGCGCAAGCCAGCCTGCAAGGCTTCCCTCCAGACTGTTGTCTTCTTGCTGTGTTGTAGGAATTGTGTTGTGTGGGTTTTGTGGTTTCTTGTTGTCAAAACGCTGATTTTACGGTCCAACTCTTCTTCAAGTCTAATCACGCAGAACACCGGCTATCTCGGTTTCTTCGTGCGCTTCGAGGAGAGTTATCTTTTGCAGGTTGGACTCCTGTAGGGGATATCAAAGACTTCAGGGCCCAGTGGCTACTGTCGCAAATATTCCCATGTTAAAGTTGTTTCATTTCTAGTTTTTGTTATTCCTTGTGGCAATTTGTTTTCTTTCTGTCTAGTTATTGTAATTTGCCTTTCTTTTTCACTCAAGCATTAATTAGTTGTTTGTTTTCTTTTCGAGTCTAGTGGTTTTCTTTCGATTACATTAATATGTTTTTATTTTCAATTTTTAGGGTTTCATTGTTTGGTGGGCTTTGGGTCTGTTTTTCTTATTTTGGCTGTAAATCCGGTAAAGTTTCTCTTTCTATCCGCCTACCGGATTAATTCACTCAGAAAACCTAGCAAACCTAAAAATTAATAAAAAAACATATATTAAAAACCAAGAGAAAAAAAAATTGTATATTGAAATTCATAAAGTAGGTTGCACGAATTATCACATAGAATTATAACTGCTTTAATAGTTGGGTAGAGCGTGGCTTAGAGCTGATACGCGTACCCTAACAGGCTACAAACTACCTTGGCATTGAGTTGTGGTGTGATTACGTAACTTAGAACTGGAGCATCGTTGGGAGACATTTATAATATCCTACGGTATGCTATCCCTTCAGGTGAGTAACCAATCCTTGTGGGTGCAGACGCGATTTAGGTTATCAAGTGAACTCGTTTAGATGGTTAGAGATCGTATCGAAGGTTGCGTTTCTTTTCCTTCGCATAGGACATCATCGTTGCATGGTCCTAAATTTGACATGGATCCGTTTTGATTAACAATTTCTTGCTTTACTACATCTGGCCGTATTGGCCCTGCATAGTTTCTTGCTTTCTTACATCTGGTCGTGTTGGCCTTGAATAGTTTCTTGCTTTCATACATCTAGCCGTGTTGGCCCTGAATAGTTCCCTGCATTCTTACATCTGGCCGTGTTGGCCATAAATAGTTCCCTGCTTTTATTAAATCTGCTGCATAGGTAACATGGTTTCTTCTTGGTGTAGTTGGTGTGAATTCTTGAGGTCTGCCTAGATCTGGCCGGGAACGACCTTGTAAGAGGGGTTCGTCATTAGACTAACCCTGGTGATACAGAATAGACCGCATCATGGGGGTGAGGTCTATTTGCGTAAATTGATATACTTCCTGCGTGGTTGATCGGTAGATCTAGCGGTTGCATTTTCACATTGACCTTGTTCAATGTGGGTCATATAGCAGCATTCGGATAGGCCAACTGGTTTGTTACATGCCAACAGATTGGAATAATTTACAGTATCCAGCGGGTACCACTAGAAGCTTGAATCCTTACCGTGGACCGGCCAGGGATTCCATCCCAGTCGGATCTTCTCCGCTACAGTCACCCTATCCTACTGATCAATCTCGGTTTATGGGTACGCCCGAACCCAGATCTGGTCTTACTCACACAGATAGAACCACATCATCCATCTCTTAGTCCTATTCAGTCTATTCGGTGCTATTCAGACTAATAGTGGTCCCTTTAGTGTAGACATGGCCTCTTCCATGGACACAGGAGGAGGTAGAAATCAGTTTTGTATTTAAGGGCTAAAGGACACTATTTCCTTGTCGCACTTCCAGATGCTTTTTGATATCGAGATGCGCGATCTCGCATTCCTGTATCGAGACCGTTATGACTTACGGGTAGCGTTCTCTCTACTAAGGCGATACCTAAGGGGATCCGCCCTATCTCTTTACACTCAGAAATATGTATCGATTTGCGCCATGACAGAAATGGCACCTGCCTATTCGGGATTGCTAGCCATAATTGGCAACCCGTAAATTCTTTTCTAACCCACGGTTCTCGCAGTTTATAACTCTTCCAGAAATGAGATCTCACCAAAGATACCAGAGATTCCTCATCAATTCGCAGTAGCACCTCGAGTAACAATACTGGCTCGGGCAGCTATGTTGGTTCCCTTACGCGATCCGGTATCATTTGTTTTTAGCTCGCTTCAGGAGGAATACAGAATGCACAACCCCGATGAGGTTAAAGAACTTATGAATTTTGAACGCAAACCAGGCGAAACTGCTCCTGCATTGCGATCACGTATGGAAACCTTACGTGAAGCCCTGCCAGACCTAATGTCGGATCCAGAGGCAGTACAAAAATTAGTGGGACAATTTCCCACCCAATCTCGGCGTTTCATTCAAAGTCATCTAACTGAAGCATATGGCCTAAAATTCAACTTCGAGCACGCTGCTGAATATGCCCTGAGGTATGAAATGTAGACCAGCTGGTGGGACGCTCACGAGCGGCCTAAGCCATCCCCTAGGGATCCCCCGAATCCAATCCGAATTCAGATCCTAACCCGTGCACATGGCCAAATCCCAAATTTGCGAGAATCTCGGCTATGGGATCTCTCCCAACAACCCCCGGGACGCGTATTTGCTTCCGGTGGGGTAACACAGGTCAAGCTGCACGCAGCTGTCCAAATAAGACAGCTACGTGTGCTCATTGTAACCAAACAGGTCATTATATTCACAGTATCACATTAAAAACCCTAATTTCAGTTATCAAAATCAAATCTGAAATGGCGGTAAACCTGCCCGCTCGGCAAAATTGGTCACTACACCTAAAGGTGTAGATAAAGACACACCTCCTAGAATCAGCCGGAGGTATCGAGACAAAGTCGAGATGCAAGCTACCGTTGCGGCCATGATGAAGGAGCACTCTGCCGCGTTGATGGCGCAGGTCAAACTGCAATTATCTCGAATGCCTCGAACCATGGTTCACATACCCTTCTTTGTGGGCTGATCTCCACGAGAGTGAACTTTTCAACAGCGGGCAGCTCAGTTCAAAGGGAGTCCTGATTCATAATCGAGAGTCAAATTCTATTAACACCTGTATCCCATTATCCTTTGCTAAAGAACCATTCTAACCTATTCCAGAAACCGCCTTCAGCATCACGGCTGAGGCACTAACAATCCTAGAGAAGAACATTCAAGACACCAATACGGTCAACGAGCGGTTATCAATACTGTCCACCATGCTTCGGGATCTGGTACTTGACACCAAATCGGTGGATCTGACTCAATGTGAGCAATCTGCACATGCATTACAAGCCCTTCAAAATAACCGAAACTCACTCTCTCTTCACGGAATCACTCTTCAAGAGCGAGCCAGTCTTAGATCACACATAAGTTTTTGGGATAACAAAATAGGAGTATTCATAGTTAATGGGGTTGCTCTGGCATTACCTCTTATGGACATTGGCGCTAAACCAATTATCCTTGGGTCAAATTTTGCATTCAAAATAGGTCTTACAGCAGACAAATTATAACCTGCAACCACACGTTTGTTCACCTCTGCAGGCACCACAGTACCTGTCCTCGGAATTACAAAGGAACCACTCTGTTTCCAAATCTAGAGTCATTCAGAGACAGATTTCGCAGAGATATATGCCTACGCCTTGGTCACAAAGCGTAGTGATTATGAATGCCTCGTTGGCCAAGATGTGATTTTCCGCGCAGGGGGTGGGGGGGGGTTGATATGCATGATCAAACATTTTCGTACAGACCAAACAATTTTTTGAAACACAAAATCTGCTTACCTCTTATCTCCGCCCGGCACCCCATGCCTACTACGCCTCATTCCGCGCTTATCTTGCCCGCCTATGCTGCAGTTGCACTTCTGTGTCCTCCATTGGACCATAGAATACAGGAAGCCTCTAGATAGTATTTAACTAACCCACTTTAAGCCACAACCACTGCTGCCCAAGAAGGCAAACTGACAATTTGACTGCACCCCTGTGTAGCCTGGACTCCCCTGAGTCCGTAGA
>JBBHKE010002136.1:0-63630 GCA_037447655.1 Zygnema cylindricum | reverse complement strand
CCTTGTCTCCCTCCCTCTTCCTCTCCCTTGTCTCCCTCCCTCTCCCTCTCCCTCTCCCTCTCCCTCTCCCTCTCCCAGATTTACTACATGATCACCTCCGGCTGTACCGGATGGAAACCCAATCCGGCGTTGACACATGTCGCCCTCTCCGTGATGGGACCTTGGTTCACTCTCGGAGACCCATGTAACGGAGGTGAAGTTCCGTTCCGTAAAACAACGTTTATGTCGCAAGGAACTTTCGTTTTACCGGTTTTCGGATCTCCCGGAAAGTTTATTTTTATGGCGGATCGATGGGATTCCGAAGATCTTAGAATGTCGAGTTACGTGTGGTTACCGTTATCCGTTAAAAATTGTCCGGAGGAGGTTAATGGGTTGGATTCGATATGGGATATCGAGGATGGGAGTTTGGGGAAAATTGAAATAGTGTGGATGGAGAAATGGAAATTGGAAAATGGAGAGGAGGAGGAGGAGGAGGAAAGGATTTGATTTGTTAAATTTGATTCAATTTTGATTATATTTTTTGTTAATAATGTTGACTTTTCTTTCTTTTTTTTTATTTCTTTTATTAATGTTGACTTTTTCTTTCTTTCTTTTGGTGGTTTTTTTTTAAATGTTTTGTTTTTGTGTGTGATGCTTGTTTTAAGTCCCTCTCTCGTTTGATGCCTTTCTGTTCAATCCGGTTTCGTTCCGTTTTGTTCCATTCATTTCCTGTCAGTTTGTTTCGATTCCATGCAGTTAGATTCCGTTCAGTCCGTTTGTTTTGGTTTAATTTTGTGTTTTGTTTTGGTCCCTTTGGTTCAATTTCTAGTCAACGATGACTCGATGAAAGTCAACGATGTCGTAAGGATTTTTCTTTCCCAAAAAAACATGTCTTCACAGTTTCAATAACTGCACTTCTATGTTATCTAGTATGAAAAGAATGATTTTTTGTAATATAAGCTGCCATTAATTGGCCAGAACTTCATTAACTACCTCCCCTTAGATTTCATATGAACGTCATTAGCCGTCAATTGTTGCAATCGATGTTCGATGAACAAAAGTTTAAAGACTTTATTAAGAAAGCACGATGGTAAAGCATCCAAGTACGAAGGAATAAACAAGATGGGAAAATCGAACGGGGGTTGAAGCCTAAAGAATAAGAATAAGAAGAAATAATAATAAGAATACGGAGAGGAATATGAATATGGAGAGGAATAAGAATAAGAATAAAAATACGAAGTTAGCATCCAAAGACTTCACCCTCTTCACACTTGAAGATGTCATATGACATCAAAAACAAGTTTGACTACAAGAAAGAAAAAAAAAAAAAAAACGGTACACAAAATATTGGTACGATTTGTGATAGAAATACTGTGTAAATACCACAAATTATTTGAAAAATAAAAAGCTTACAAAGCTTCACAAAACAAAGCATCAAGCAAAAAATAAAACCCGAAAAAAACAAAAAAAAACTTCAAAAAATTCATCACAAAAATCCTCAACGTAATATCCATCCAATAAAAATAAACTTTAACCAAAAAAAACGAAAAAATTATCATACGAAAAATTGTAGTCGAAATTACAGTAGAAAACATTATTACTTCGAAAATGTCAAAACTTCCGTTCAAATCCCGCAAAGACTATGTAAAAACTCCCAATTCATCCGTAAAATTCCCAAAAACTCTGTAAAAAATTAGAAAAACTCCGTAAAAAAAAAAAACTTTCCAGTTAACTGCTACCTCCCGCCCCGGTATTCAAACCGAGAAGCATATTATTTCTGGACGGCAAATAGACAACATTTCGGCTTTTGGAGAGAGTGGAGGCGATTTCCCTCGCAGCCTCGATTTGCCGAAGATCCACGAGAGCTGTTCCGACCATCGCAGTCACTTCCGAAATCTGAAAAAAGAGTTTGTTAAGGAAAACAAATCGCAAATTGCAAGGCAAACATGTATCACAAAGTAAAATCGAATAGCGAAAATTGCAAGAAGAGGAGAGGGAGAGGGAGAGGGAGAAGAAAGAACTTCCGAAATCTGAAAAGACGAGTGAGTTAAGGAAAAAAAAATCGAAGAAAATAAAATGCAAACCGCAAATTGAAGCGAGAATCGCAGAAAACATTCAAAATTACATCAAATTAAGTCAGCATCGTCGGCATTGTTCGTAAACAATGAAAATCAAGGAAATCAGAGAGGAAGGATCGTAGATGGGGATAATTCATCGTAAATGGGGCGTAGAAAGTCATTCCGGCGGAAGGTTCAGAAAGAGTAAAAAAAAGTATGGTTCAAACAGTTAGTTTTTGTCAGGTGAGGATTATTATTTTGTTAAGCGTCCCTTTTTGTTTGGAGGTCTCGAGCGGTCACCTTGGAAAAATTATATGTTGTTGTACGGGTCAAAAACGATGGCTTGGTACGGACGGATTTGAGTCATTCGGCGCTTAATCGTACGGCAGCATGAATCACATCGCGACGTTTTAGTTGACGTGAGATGACGTCAAAGGCGATTCACGTCCAAACAAAACAAAAGGGCATTTATTTCCTCATCTCATTCATCGTCCATTTCTAGTGTGAATGCAGCAATCGGCATCGTCATCCGCATCGTCATCTGCATGCAGCTTTTATTTTGAAGACGGACGCCGTGCAAACGATCAAGATCTAGCGCAAAAATGAGACCTCCTACGAGAAATAGGAAGCCACTTGGAAAAAAAGCGGAGCCTAATTCACGCCGTGTTTCCATACTTTGGCGCTTAATAATCCCATTGCTTTTCCGAGCGTGAGAAAAGGCCGAGATTTAATATTAAAATTCTGTTTGGTTGTTTTCCGGTAAGATTTCTTTTGTATGGGAAGGTTTTGAGTTGAAGTCTTTTGAAGGTAAAAATATAAAAGCGGAAGAAATGGTGGAATTTAGTATAGGATCTCAACAGTTATTGTTATTTATGCTTTGAATTTTGGAGTCTCTTGTTAACGAGCAGAGCGTCCCGATTTTCTCGTGAGATAATGTGTATAAATTGGTGGGTTTTTTTGGGAACGACGGATCCTTTTCTTTAGCCTCTTTTGACCCCTTTTATTTCAACAATGAGCTCCTTGAGCACTATGATTTACTCCCATGATTGCATTATTGTATGGCTGCATGGACAGACCTTTCTTGTAGGATTGTATGTTTCGTTATAGAAATTTAGAAGGTTTAAGTATGATATGTGTCGACATTTTTGTATGCCATTTCAATGACTACACAATTTCTGGAAGTCGACATCACAATTTAAAAATTTAAATGTGCGGAAAGCATAACAACCCTTAAGAAGGGGGAGCCTTTACTGCTACTGACTTTGCTAGCAGTACAAAGCAACTGTTAGTGTGAATGTGAGATGAGAATGTGTACTTCTAATTTTGAGTAGTAAGGCATGGCGCAGTGTTCACGTCTACAACCGTCACATGTCAAAGTTCCGATTTCATTTTCGCACATTGGGACGCTCTTCAAAGTAGTACGGAGAATCTTCACTACAGTCCAAAATACTTTATCAAAGTACCGATTACATGGGGACCCCCCCTAAAATTGATGACTTTTGTACAAATCTTAAATGTTGTACGTTCGTACGAAAACATTGTTCACATTTTGTGCTTTTGTAGTCTTTGACTATTCTCGTAGTCTGAACAAGAGCCTACGTGGTTCCATTTAAAATAAGCTCGTAGGTGATATCTGCTTTGCTGGCACGACGTGATGAGAATTGAACAAAATAATAAACGTTTACGTACCATTAATGTCGGCGCTTGATGGAGAACAGGCCTAAAAGACAAAGAAATATTTCAGCAACACGTGACAAAGCAATATTTAAGGAACACGTGACAACGCAGCATTTCACATACACGTGACAAAGCAATATTTACAAACACGTGGCCGTGGACGTCGGCAGTGCCATTCCTATTGTACTTTTTTGGGACAGGTACCGATAACGACGAAAGGGGAAAATACAGGTGGTGCACGTTGTTGTATCTTGTGGAGCTGCTTACAGCCGTCGATGCTAATCTTATAGTCGGTGGTCCGGTATGGTCCTGGAATTGACGAATCTCATTTGTACCGATTAAATCTTACAAAAAGCTGTTACACCGTACATATATCCGCCGGCAATCCTGTACTCTAATGAATTGTACAAAAAGCTGTACTGTACTCCAAAAAATCGTACAATAATTTACTGCACCGTACCTGAATCCGCCAGCAATAACTGTACTCTAACGAATCGACTGTACAAAATTCTGTACTGTACTGTAATAAATCGTACAGAAAGCTGTACTGTACTCCAGTTAATCGTACAAAAAGCTGTTAGTAAGCTTGTGACTTTCCGTACATCACACATTCATAAAGTCTCTATGCGCATTTGAAGAAAAGGACGGAAAGGAAATTTTTCGGACGCCAAAAATAGTTTTTGTCGCCACGGAGGAGAATCTTCCATGACCATAGGATAAAAATAGGGTCAATTTAGGGTCAACTTAGGGTCTAATAGGGGTTTTCGGGGGTTCGAAGGTTTTAGCTTAAGGGTGATTTTAGGATTTTGGGGTTGAGGCGTTGAGAATTTCCCAGTTTAGTTTTAGGGTTTTAGGGTTTTAGGGTTTTAGGGTTTTAGAGTTTTAGGGCTTCACGGTTTTAGGGTTTTAGAAATTTAGAGTTTTAGAGTTTTAGGGTTTTAGAGTTACAAAGTTTACGGTTTTAGGGTTTTAGAAATTTAGGGTTTTAGAAATTTAGGGTTTTAGGGTTTAAGGGTTTTGGGATTTTAGGGAATTAGAGTTTTAGGGTTTTAGAGTTTTGGGATTTTAGGGTCATAGAGTTTTAGAGATTACGGTTTCAGGGTTTTAGAAATTTAGAGTTTTGGGGTTTTAGGGTTTTAGGATTTTAGGGTCTTCGAATTTAAAGATTTTAATGTTTTGGGATTTTTTTTAGTTAGGGTTTTACACCGTGTATCGCTATTAGTGTTAATAACTTTTTCGCCACTTAAAGCATCTTTTCTCCGTACATTATTGTTCGATTTTCAATTTGAGACCGTCAATCGGAAGCTGAAAATATTTGCTTTCAATCGAAACCGTCCGATCTAAAAACCGACATACATGTACGGAGAAAAGATGGTTAAAGAGACGAAAAAAATGTTAACACTAATAACGATTCACGGTGTACTGTACTTTTGAGGAGTGTCCACGGAGTCCCCGTCAAAAATTTTGATTCCGTATGGACATTCTCTACCACGAAAGAACGTCGAGGCCAACGGTCAGAAAGTACAACCTTGAATCGCTATTAGCGTTAGTGATTTTTCGTCTCTTAAAACATTTTTCTCTCTACACACTTGTCGGATTATAGATCTGACGGTTGCGAATGAACGGTACGATTCTCAGCTTCCGATTGGCGGTCTCAAATTGAAAATCGCACGTGTGTACGGGGAAGAAAATGTTTTTAAGCAGCGAAAAAATCATTAAGGGTGCGTCTCCATGTGCCTTAGTAAGGGTTTTTTTCTGTCGTTTTCCTGTAAAACTTAGAGCCGTACCGCGTAAGTTTCAGCCGTACAAAAAAATAGAAAAAATGAGAAGCACATTTTGCGTCATCATCTAATTTAGGATGTACTTTATGTTGTCGTCTTGTGTTCTTCAACCCACGGCCACGCCAAAAAACGTCATCTTCAAACTTTTCTTTAAAAAATAGGGAAGATGTATTTTAAAACAAAGTATATGCGAAAAACAAATAGAAACACGTATTCGCATGTGTAATTTTTTACACAAATTTCAAACGAATTCAATCGACGGCGAAAGGTACATTATTCGTTATATTTTGTCCGTTTGCGTTCAGGTATGACGAGGCAAAGTACACAATTTGTTAAGTTTTGTCCGTTTGCACCGGGTACGGATTTTATTTCGCCAGGGGTCTCAAGATTCCGATGCCATTCCACGTCGAGCGGAGAAGCGACGCAAAGGCAAAATGCATCTTCTTCAACCGTGAAACTACACAGGCAAGAAGGCGGTACATCTACATCGTCACGAAAACTCATGCGACGTCACAAACACCTACAAAAAATAACGTGCGTCATCACATATTGTAGATGTTGACACTTGTCACGCGCATTGTCAGCGTATACAATCGTCACACGCTTAAGTAACTATGTCGTTACACATAGGGACACCCGAAATCCGGGTCCGCCGAATCTGCACTAAAAAACAAAGTTATTTCTCTAAGTTTCAAGTACATGGAGACGCACCCACATGGTGTACAACTTTATGATACGGTTTGCTACGTGACGTCACGCTGTTATCATTTTTGGTAGTGGTTGTGTATCGGGAAAAAACTAATCGTGATAAAACGGATAACGAAAACTACACCGCTAATCGTTATTATTGTTAATAACACTAATTCGGTTGTGGCTTTTTTTGACCAAAAATCACAAAATAGTGTTAACAACATTATTTAAGGAAGTGGACTACAATCTGCCACGTCTCCTTGCATTAAATTAGTATTGCTAATTTTAATTTCCCATTAACACTAATAAATCTTTTACACTAATAACAATTAGCGGTGTATCAGTTATCGAAAGGCAAGGGTGCCGATATGTCGCTACGAAACAACAAAAACTTTTGCCGCTAATTATCGGTTAGGAGGCGTGGTTGGTACGAAAAGAACAAAATTATGGTACGAAAATAAGTACGAAATGAGTACGTAGATATCGCAACACGTGGTGGGGGGCTTTTGTATTTTTTTTCACAATCCATTCCGTACCACAATACGCAGTTATAGTGTAGAAACTAATGGATTTATTAGTATTTTCTAGGTCTAAATAGAAATAGAAAGAAGCCGAGGCAGTCTACCTCTAACTTCTCTCTCCAACTCTCAAACTTGTCGCAGTCACTGAGACATTGGAGAGGAAGCTAGAGCCATGGCTACCTTGGCTATCCTAAGGTTTACGGGAATTTTATTTTAGGGTTTATTTATTTATCTAAAAGATATGTGCCGGCGGCAGGATTTGATCACTGTACCTACCGGCCGGCAGATAGGGAGTAGCCGGTAGCCTTAGCCGTTAAGTCTAGGATTAGTGTTAGGTACTATATAGTTTGATAATAATTTAAAGATGTATACGTACGATAAATTCATTTAACTGTTACGGGTTACGGGATACATAGATCCGGTTTGGATGACGGTACGGATTACGAATCAATACCGCGCATTTGTTTCGGAAGTGAAATAAATACCGCGCATGTATTTATTACGGCTACGATTAAATCTGAATTTAATCGGACGGCCGGAATTAGCGCCGAGATCGCGGAGGAAGATTTCGGCGGTTTGTGGCCATCGCCACATCGGATGACGCGTGGCGAAATTCCGTTGGATTGTAGAATCTCCGGAGATTATGGCACCGAATCCGGATTTGACATGTGTCGACATTTAGGCCATGTCGTACAATGTCCGTACTGAAAGTACACCGGCGGCTGTACTTTTGCGTACGGAACTCAATTCTGATTGGTTCCGTACATCAGTAGATAGAGTCTGTGAGAGAGATAGGACTTAGAAAAATTAGGAGATAGGACCCTCTCTCCCAGAGAGCTTCTGTACAAAAGGTCAACTTTGACCCTCCATAACTTACTGCTCAGGGGAGCAAATTCAGAGATTATTTTTGCTATTGACTCAGGGGAGTCTTGCCTTCACAGAGGTGCAGGTGGTCAGAGTTTTTGTCTGCCAGGGTGGTAGTTTTTTTTGCTGAAACACAAAGGGGTCAGGATTATCCTAGAGGCTTCTTGGAAGCTGTCCACTCTGAGGACTTATGGAGGTCTCAGAGTTTCAGGTTATGGGCCCACCCTCTAGGTACCAATCTTTAATGGAACTGGATTCATATACTGGGAAAGTATGATGATAGGAGCTCTATGCGAAAAAAGGTTTTGGGGGATAGTGAGTGGACGGTTGGGACGTCCATCAAGTCTTGGAATTCCTCCAGGGTTTGGAGGAAGCAGATTCACCAGGAAAGAGGATCCACCTTCAACGGAGGAAACAAAAGAAGGAGAGGTGGTGGACAAAGGAAAGGAGAAGGAGACGACCACACCAATAGCAACTGGTTCGGCATTCATGTCACCTATTCCGAGGAACGAGGAGAATGATACTGAAACCTGGGACTTCAACAATATGGCGGCAAAGCACTTCATCCTACGCCATCTCACTCAAGGACTTGCATGTCCTCATTTGCAGGTAGAAAGGGCATCCGATCTTTGGATGGCTCTCATAGAGATGTACCGAAGTGGTACGATTCAGCAACAACAGTTGGCTGATCAGAAAGTTAAGGAGTATGTATACAAAGGGGGAAATATGTTGGATTTTTGCAATGAGCTTGCTACACTCTTCATGGAGCTAGAGAGTGCGGGAAAAGATTTTAGTGAAAAAGAAAAGGTTAACTGTTTACTGATGAAGTTACCTGATGAGTTCGTGAACATAGTTTACCGTGTGCAGGACTTGCCTGACTCAAGGTGGATATGGAACTCAGTGTAGGGATGATTCTCGTTCAAGAGAATACAATTGAGATCCGAAGGGGAGGAAAGAGTGGCCAAGCCTTGGCAACAGCGACTGATTCGAGGAATAGGGATTCCCGAAAACCGGTCGGAAACTATGGGGGTAGGAAGCAGAAAAAACAGGCAGATGAGTTCGAACCAAGGGCTCCCAAAGGTCTATGTCATTTTTGTAAGAAACCGGGGCACTATATGGCAGAGTGCACTAAGCTAACCGAGCTTCGGTTAAAGGAGGGGCAGACCGGTGGTAGCCCGAGAGGAAAGAAAAAGGCCCTTGTCACACAGGTACTTGAGGCTGAATCCGAGGACGAGGACGATGAGCTCCTTTTGGATGAGGAGTTGGAGGCAAAAAAAGAGGTCGAAATTCCACGGAGGTAGAAATGTGCTTACGGCGGACTGAAAGGTGAAGCAGGCTGGATTGTAGATTCAGGTGCTTCCATGCACATGTGTAAGGATAGACACCTGTTCACTAAGATAAGAAAGATTCCCACCGTAGAGATAGAGTACGGGGATGGGAGGATAGTCACCACTACTCTTGTAGGATCGGTAGATCTAAAAGTGTTAGTAGAAGGAAAGACATCCATATTAACATTCTCCGATGTATTGTTTATTCCGGAGCTGAACAAAAATCTTATCTCTACATCAGTATTAGATGATAAGGGTTTTTTTACTAGCACTAGGGAAGGAGTCTTTACTGCTAGTTTTGAGGATGATGTCTATTTCATTGCTGAGAAAGGTAGCCATGGGATGTTTAGGCTGATCTTAAGTAATGAAAAGAAGAAACTTTACTATGCTGGTGTTCATGATATTATGATGTGGCATAAGAGGCTTGGGCATGTGAATCTAGATAAGTTAAGAGAGATGAAAAAGATGGGAGTGGTGGAAGGGATTCAGTTCAGTGAGAGTGATGATATAAGTGATTGTAGTGGATGTGCTCAAGGTAAAGCACACAGATTACCCTTTCCTAAAACAGCCACCTATAAGGGAGAAAAACTTCTAGATCTAGTACACACAGATATTTGGGGACCGGCTAGAGTGCCCTCACCGGGGGGGAAGAGATTTATGATGACTATAACTGATGATTGGTCTCGGTATTCCCGGGTATATTTTTTGAAAAACAAGTCAGAAGCTGAGGATTGATTTAGACAATATAAAGCATGGAGCGAAAAACTCCATGAAACTCCAATCAAGAGAGTAAGGAGTGACAATGGTGGAGAGTATACTTCTAACCGGTTTGAGGTTTTTCTGAGGGAAGATGGGGTTCAACACCAAAAGACAGTTCCAGAAAATCCGGAACAGAATGGGGTAGCTGAAAGGTTAAATAGAACACTAAGTGATAGTGCTAGAAGTATGTTGTCAGATAAAAAGATAGGAAAAAGGTTTTGGGCAGAAGCAATGAACTGTGCTAATTACCTCAAGAATAGAAAGATCAAACACCTTATGAGAGATGGACAGGCCGGAAACCAGACATATCTCACTTAAAGGTTTTCGGCAGTCAAGTATTCAGTCTAGATACTGATCGGTCCAATTGGAAGCTAGATCCTAAAGGAAAACCGGGATACTTATTAGGATATGATGAAGATGTTAAAGGATATAGAGTTTATGATTTAAAAAGGGAAGATATAATCTTAGTAAAGCATCTAGTAGTTATGGATGAAGGAAAGTCTGTGGATCCCTTCAAATATACAAAGTCAGTAAAAATCAGATTTGAGTCAGAAAATTCCGATGACTTTGAGCTTCCTAACTATCCAGGTTTTAGAGAAGATGACATTCTTGCAGGAACAAATCAGACTGAAAAACACTTGGCTGTGGAAACTCCAGTGACAACTCTACTCGAAGCGGAAGACGTGGTGGAAATTGATTCGGAATCAAGGGATAGGGGAGAAGCCGAGTTTGTTCGAAAGAATCCACGAGAACCATCTTTCAGGCATCAGATTTTGAGGGGGGGAGGAGAAGTAGCAAAAGACTGCAAGAAAAACAGGTTAATGACAAGGTAACTAAACTATCTCATCAAGATGAACCTCAATCTTATAGAGAGGCGATGACTTGTCCAGAAAGAAACCGGTGGAAGACAGCCATCAATGAGGAGATGGCTTCAATCATGGCAGCCGATACTTGGGAGCTGGTGGACTGTCCACCTAACCGAAAACCAATTGGTTGTAAGTGGTTCTTCAAATTAAAACTGAACCCAGATAACACAATCGAACGCTACAAGGCCAGATTAGTGGCAAAGGGATTTACACAAAAGGAAGGAATTGACTACGAGGAAACCTTTGCCCCGGTGGTCAGATTTCCCTCCGTCCGCATACTTCTCAGTTTAGCAGCGGCGGAAGACATGGAAGTGCATCAGATGGACATCAAGACAGCCTTTCTGCATGGAGAATTGGAAGAGGAGATCTTCATGCGACAACCCGAAGGTTTTGTGGAGGAAGGAGAGGAGAGTAAGGTATGCCGGCTGATTTAATCTCTTTATGGTTTGAAACAGGCACCACGACAATGGAATAAGAAGCTTGATGAGTTTCTTACCGGTCTGGGATATATTCGGATCAGCTCAGATCACTCAATCTATGTTTTTGAAGATGAGGAAGGTTTGATATTTATTGCAATTTATGTTGATGATTTGCTTGTATTAAGTAAATCAATGGAAAAAATTAACAAACTGAAAATCGATCTTAAGGGGAGATTTGAAATGAAGGATATGGGAGAAGCAAGATATATTTTGGGAAATCAAGTAGAGAGAGACCGGAAAAGGAAAATTATAAAACTGACTCAAAAGGAAGCAATAGGGAACATGCTTGAAAAATTTCAAATGGATAAAGCTAATAGTTGTACAACTCCAATGGAGTTGAAGAAGGGAAGTGAGGGGAGTGAGGAAGAAGGAGTCATAGTCTTAGACGAGGAATTATCTCCTGATGAACAGAAGTTCATGCAGACTATTCCTTACAGGCAAGTAGTGGGAAGTCTAATCTATTTTATGAATTGTACCCGGCGGGATTTAGCTGCAGCTGTAGGAGTGCTGAGTAGAAGTCTAAATGCTCCCACTAAAAGGGATTGGGAGGCAGCTAAGAGAGTCCTTAGATATTTGGTAGGAACTAGAGATCTATGGTTGCATTTGGGTGGGGAGAATACTGACATCACTACTTGGAGTGATGCCAGTTATGGTGATGCTCCGATGAGGAGATGTACTTCTGGATATGTATTATATGTGGGTGATGGGGCTTGCTGTTGGAGTAGCAAACAGCAAAAGGTTATTGCTCAGTCCACCATGGAGGCTGAGTATATGGCCTCTTGCTCTGCTGTAAAAGAATTGATGTGGGTCAAGTCTTTGCTTGGTGAGCTTGGTCACCTTAAGAGTGGTGTGCAGAAAATATTTTGTGATAACCAGGCAGCAATCGCTATTTCTGCCAATCCTAAACACCATTTTAAAGCCAAACACATGGACATCAGACTCAGCTTTGTTAGAGAGAAAGTAGAAAACAAAATAATCAGTTTAGAGTACAGACCAGATAGTGAGATGGTAGCAGATATGATGACCAAACCTGTGCCTTCCCCTAAGCTAATTTTTTGCAGGGAGAAGTGTGGTCTGAAATTAAAGATTGACTAGAAAATAAAAGGAGTGTAGAAACTAATGGATTTATTAGTATTTTCTAGGTCAAAATAGAAATAGAAAGAAGCCGAGGCGGTCTACCTCTAACTTCTCTCTCCAACTCTCAAACTTGTCGCAGTCACTGAGACATTGGAGAGGAAGCTAGAGCCATGGCTACCTTGGCTATCCTAAGGTTTACGGGAATTTTATTTTGGGGTTTATTTATTTATCTAAAAGATATGTGCCGGCGGCAGGATTTGATCACTGTACCTACCGGCCGGCAGATAGGGAGTAGCCGGTAGCCTTAGCCGTTAAGTCTAGGATTAGTGTTAGGTACTATATAGTTTGATAATAATTTAAAGATGTATACGTACGATAAATTCATTTAACTGTTACGGGTTACGGGATACATAGATCCGGTACGGATGACGGTACGGATTACGAATCAATACCGCGCATTTGTTTCGGAAGTGAAATAAATACCGCGCATGTATTTATTACGGCTACGATTAAATTTGAATTTAATCGGACGGCCGGAATTAGCGCCGAGATCGCGGAGGAAGATTTCGGCGGTTTGTGGCCATCGCCACATCGGATGACGCGTGGCGAAATTCCGTTGGATTGTAGAATCTCCGGAGATTATGGCACCGAATCCGGATTTGACATGTGTCGACATTTAGGCCATGTCGTACAATGTCCGTACTGAAAGTACACCGGCGGCTGTACTTTTGCGTACGGAACTCAATTCTGATTGGTTTCGTACATCAGTAGATAGAGTCTGTGAGAGAGATAGGACTTAGAAAAATTAGAAGATAGGACCCTCTCTCCCAGAGAGCTTCTGCACAAAAGGTCAACTTTGACCCTCCATAACTTACTGCTCAAGGGAGCAAATTCAGAGATTCTTTTTGCTACTGACTCAGGGGAGTCTTGCCTTCACAGGGGTGCAGGTGGTCAGGGTCTTTGTCTGCCAGGGTGGCAGTTATTTTTGCTGGAACACAAAGGGGTCAGGATTATCATAGAGGCTTCTTGGAAGCTGTCTATTCTGAGGACTTATGGAGGTCTCAGAGTTTCATATAGTCCATAGTAATCAACCCTATTAGTACCAATAGTTTATCGCGATGTATCAGAAATTTCTCGCGAGATTTCCGTTACGGATGTATCCAACCAACATATCGATTATCCGTTGGTCAAACAAACAGTACATATTGGATATTGGCAAATGGCTACAAATACATAACACTAATTTTTTACAGGCAAACCAAACCTACTACTTGGTGCTAAGAAATATTTTTGTCAGCTACTATGCTACAACCATTGTGACACCACGTAGCAATAAATAATGAACGGAAAATACGTACTGAAAAATAATGTAGAGACTTGTTCAAAAAATCCTTAAAAACAATCCTTTAAGTGTGCACGAAGTAAAGATGTTTTAAGTGGAAAACGAACCTTAACACTAATAACGATGAGCAATGTAATGGCAAGTAGATGCCACGTGGCCGACCATATGAAAAATCAAGACTTTCCATTGTTTGTCGCCATGACACAAATACAAATCCAAGCAAAAACCAATGGAATGATAAAAATACAAATGCAAAAGCAAGCATTCACCTAGGCTCACAATCAACAAGCAAATATTTTATCCTTGCCTTGAAGAAAAGAGTTTTCATTATTCCACGCTGCTCTTTTATCCTTACACTCAAGCAAAAAGGTCCACCTTTCCATGTTGGTCCCTCACTGCCCTCACATTGTAGGAAAATTCCTCAAATTCAATCGTTTTAACTCTTTTTCATAGCGACCACCATCAAGACCCTGGTCTCCTTCCGGTGGTCTATTTATTACAACCTTGCATGTTTTTAGCCAAACATTGAAACTTCCATATCCCATCCCCTACCCCAATACACCTCCAAAGTTGAAAATTAGGCTCACCAAAGTTCAAATGCAAGTCCATCTGGTGTGTCTTGCCTTGGGAGTTCTTAGTTATATGTCGAGGGACTGAGTTTGTCAAGAAATTTCAAAGCATGTCTGAGGGTCCAAAAAAGTATTCTAACACTTGATACGGAAGTTTTACTCTAAACTCCAAACGTTGATAACCATCTTTGAGTGATTGGTAATTTTATAAACGCCTCAATGTTCTTCAGTTTTACTACCTGATTAACCTTGTCACCGTTTTTTGCTCATCCACCCATCAAAAACTTGATCAAAAAGCTCCATGCCTTCTTTGGTCGTATTGGCTGAGGATAATACTAAAGACGTAGCCTGACACTTAATATCCAAGTTTCCATTTTGGTTATTACTTTAGCATCCTTGGGGGAGAGCAAGTGGTGCTCGTGGGAAAAAGCTAGGTTATAACGCTTTCCAAGAGGGGATTGAGAGTCATTTTATTAAGAGAATAGGGGCATAGTCATTAGTCTTTTCGTGTTAGTCGCTTGCAGTGGACCTCCTTACCGAACAAACATTGGTTTAAAAATGTTTATTTACCTTAGTTATTTTGAAAATAATCCTCGACCTTCTTGGACGCTCGAAGAACCTCAATGGTGGAAAAATATTGGGGAGCAAGGGTGATTGCCTAGAGGGCCCAAACTGCTTAAGTAAGCCTACCAACATGTCCCAAATAAATAGCTCGAAGATATTAGCTAGAAGATAAGGGGTCAAGACATTTAATGGCCTAGTGTTGATTTTGGAAAGCTTTAAGTCTCAGTGAATTAGTTTGAAAACATGAAGACAAATCTACAAGGACACAGGTCATCACTTAAAGCACTTTTACAGGTATCTCCGATTGGCACTTACATCCACTTCACACATCAAGGGGAGACAATGCAATTGCGATACATCAACGCTGCTGCGATACAGCAACGCAGCTGCGACGCAGTCAGAACAACGCAACTGCGACTAAGTTAAGACAACGCAACTGTGATTACATTTGATATGTTCTATACGGATGAAGCAGCTGCGGATACTTTGATATGATTTAGTATAGTACAGAAGTTGCGATATATACAAATCTAGTTAGCTCTGTGGTAGCTTAGTGGAAGCTCAGTAATAGGTTGACAGATTAGTGTTAGCTTGGTGTTTGATGTACCTCTTAGGTACACTGGTATCGTCGGTACAACAGAAGTATACGACTTAGGACTAAGAACACAAAATGTATACAGACTTCCAAGCAGTAAAACTGCAAACTGTTTTGGGAAACTTTTGAGTATTATATCATGAGTGATGTCGGGTCAATTGTACTGAAACTTTGGGAGTTGTTAGTGTTTATGCTGCTATATATTCTCATAGAGCTTTGACGAGTTTGGATGCTTGTATAAGATTTGGTGAGCACTTGTGAACAGCTGTTTGGTAGGATTCTTGATAGTTATGAGAGTTTATCATGTCTACTTCTACTACTATTGCTTCTCCTCCACTTGCACCAGTGGTCGTAGAACAACAGGTTATACATCTGTTATCATGAATCCCTTTCTTTTCCGGGAAAAATATGTTTACTGGGCGAATATAGTGGAGACACATTTTGAGAATGCCAATCTTTTGGACATATTGGATGGTTCGCTGGATGAATCTGATCCATCATGGCCTAAGAAGAATACGCAAGCTCGTTCTATTCTGAAGTTCTGTATATCTAAGGACTTAGATATGTCTCAGATAAAAATGAAAAAAACAATTGATATCTGGAACTCTTTTAAAAGTGATTATGAAAAAGCTAATGTCAAGAAGAACTCCTGTTGGCTGGAAAAATTTGGGACTATAAATACACTGGCGGTATAATGGTTGAGTATTCTAAGAAGTTTTGCATCTTTGTAGATGCACATACTTGTGCAGGTTGGGATTTTCCCCAGTTTCAACAAACACCATTTCCCTCGTAGTATGAAAGAAGCATCTAATATGCTAAAACAGAAAGATAAAGCTAGGTGGACTTAACAGTTAGCTATCAATATTTTGCCAGAGGAGGAAGCTACATCTAATATTCTCAATCTTGAGCAAGTAATGGGTTTTTATTTAGACTTTGAGAGGAAATGACAATTTAATCAGCAAATAAGGCAGTTTATTAAGGGTGGGAATAAACTATCAAACAATTCATGTTTTCTATTGTAGTGAGTGAGGATTTGGATACAAATTTTGTCCTACGCTTAAAAAGGCTAACGATAAAGGTTTATACAGACCGAGGTGGCAACAAAGTTAGTTTTACAAAAACTTCACGGGGTCCACACCTTGTGGAATTGCATTGTTTTTAGCGTTTTCATCACTCCAAGATGAGACTCTGATATTTTCTGTGGAGGATAAAACGGATCTATTTGCTATGGCGGCAGCGATAGAGGGCTCAAAAGATCCTGGATGGATAATGGATACGGGAGCGTTAGCACACATGTGCATGAACAAAGACATCTTCAAAAATCTGAAAACAACACCGGAGAAAAATATCTATTATGCTTCTGGAATGAGTGTTCAAACTCGTGCTGTGGGTGATGTTTCTTTGCTAGTGGATGTGGAGGGCAAAGTAACTGAAAGAACTCTTCACAATGTCTTATTTGTGCTTGACTTTAAGAAAAAAAATGTTTTCTACGTCTTTGGTAGAGAGTAAGGGTTTTGAGGTTAGTTTGAAAAATGGTAGACACGTTGTTAGCAAAAATGGCAAAGTCGCGGTTACAGGTACTTGAGATAATAGCAAGATGTACCGAATGGATATGGCTAATACCAAGGACTCTCTTCTCTCTCTCTCTCTCTCTCTCTCTCTCTCTCTCTCTCTCTCTCTCTCTCTCTCTCTCTCTCTCTCTCCCTCTCCCTCTCTCTCTCCTTCTCCCTCTCCCTCTCCCTCTCCTTGTCAATCTGCCCTCTCCCTCTCCCTCTCCCTATCCCTCTCCTTCTACCTCTCTCTCACTCCTTGTTGTTTTGAAAAGTCAGTTTCGTACATACGCCACATTTTGTGCGCACGCGACATTTCGTGTGTAACATATTTATTGGATTTCATAGGGAGGTTTGAATGGATTCACGGATGGGGGGAGCGAACGTACGGATAAAACTAAAGTGACGTAAGGGACTATTTGAGTGGTGCGAACAAGCATTGAGAAATGGACGGCGCATTGCTTCGCGATCCGATGTATTCTATTTGAAGTACTTATAATTGTACGTCCCTTGTACGTAATGGTTTTTGGCTGTACGATGTTATTTTTGCAAGTGGACGTGAAGTCGCTTTGTGATAATCGTGGGATATTAGACTACTATTGGAGATTTTATTTGGAGTTTTGTGACCACGCGGCACGTTATCGAGGGTGCCAAATAAGAGCGACGAACGGCGGCCGTCCACATAGGCCGCCGTTATTTTTCCTAAGTAGTGTGGACACGAAATTACATCAACCACCTGATATTTTTTTTTGGACGCGCAGGATTCTTTGACGAGATTCGTGGAGTCTTGTTGACTTACTCATAATGACTCAACATAAGATTTTGTATTTTATGTGTAAATATTAACAAAATGGCTTGTCTTATGTGTATTAGTCATTAAAGTAGATTTACTCATTTTGACATACCTTGAAGTATTCGGGTATACTAAGACTAATAAAGGTAGCTGGTAGATCGCGTACAGCTAGTATGCCTCCATACATTCAGTAGTGAGCTCTAGTGTATAAGTGTAGGACTTAGTGATTTTGGACTCAGGAACTTTTCTTTACCAAATCTGTTTACGATTATTTTTGGTAATTCTATCTTAGAATTGCTCTCAGGTGTGTTAGCAGAATTATCTGAAATTTTGTATGTGCTTTCCTTTATGTACTCTCTTTATTGTGGCAAATTTGCAGACTTAAAGTGTGTCTGGTTTGCTTGGGGCGTCATTCCGAAGTCGGTCATTGTGTGGGTTTTATTGAGAGTTTCTCTTTTATGATTCGTTGTTTTTGGGGTAATCTGTGGTGCTTCCGAAGGTACATCCATGACTGAAAATGGCTATGGACAACAGGTTTTGGGCCCACGCCCATGGCTACCCATTTTGGATGAATAAATCTTACCAATGTTTGATGGATCTAAATATTACTATTGTAGGACTATTCTGGAGGGCTACTTCAAGTTGAGGAAGATAATGGATTGTTGTTCTACAACCACCGCTGCAGCAAGAGGACCAGCAATATTAGTGGAAGTAGACATGGAAAACAGCAGAAAGTATCAAACACCTACTCAAGAACCAACTTTCAACTTACACAAAATATGACTCAGAAGGCTAATATGCCTCAAATTTTTCACAATGATACATAACTGAGTAAACTGACAATTACCAAAATTTCAGCCCAAATGACTCAGTAAAACATAAGATATGATGTCTAGAAGTTTCCCAAAAACTGCCATTAGAAAATCATATTCCTAAAACTGGATACTACAAAATTGGCTAAGTCCTAAGTTATATACTCACAGTGTGTATCTACTAGTCTACACTAATTTGGGTAACTGTTATTGCGGTTATTACCCTGACTAACGACAAAGTATCCTACCTGTACGTTATTGTACCGTAGTACTTCAAAAACCCTAATTACTATTTTTCAAAAACTTAATTATTGGAACACTATATATTATTACACTAAATTACAAAACAATATTTATTTAGATATTTTCAGATATCAAACCGTACAGAAAACGTTCCAAATGCATAGTCAATGATAGTCGCTAAAGTCCAACAGACTTTGGTCGTGTAGTATGAAGCACCTAAGTGCTTCGTCACTTGTGGTCCCTTGTGAATCACGCTTGTGGTCCCAGGTGAATCCTGTTTGTTGGAACAAATTCAATCGACGATGGTACCGTGGAACCGTACTATATATTTGCGGAATACCCGGTTCAGATTCCGTTCGTCCGATCCCGTGAATCTAATCGTCAACTATGTGACGCGTGTGGCTGATTGTCGCCCCCACTTCGTAAAACCTACATACGTTCTCTTGCCGACACGTGTCTTTGTAAAAGTACAATATACTCTATTGTACTTTTGCTACTGTAACACTAATTAAGGTAAGTATTACAACAAACTAATTAGAAAATATTTTAAGTTATTTTAGCCCTATCTACTAAAATAAGGATTTATAAATTACATCACTCCCCTAAATATTTAGACTCAGTTCCTCACTTAGTCCAATAGCATCTCTGCAAAACTATAACTTAGGAGAAGGAATGGCTTTTGTTAACATGCCAGCCACCATCTTCTCGTCCGGTAAATAACACAATTTAACGACTTTTGCAAGTATTTTTTTCTCTAACAAAGTGAAGTCTATCATCCATGTGTTTGCTTTTAAAGTGATTGCTGGGGTTAGAGGCAATTGCAATGGCTGCGTGGTTGTCACACCAGATAGCTTGAGGACAAGTTTGCATATACCCAAGTTCTTGTAAAATGGACTTGACCCATAAGAGCTCTTTGAGGGTGGAAGTTGCTGCAATATATTCTGACTCCATTGTGGATTGAGCTGTAACCTTCTGTAATTCACTACTCCAACAGCAAGTTCCATCTCTAATCTTCGAAACAAAGCTGGTGTAGATTTCTGGCTTGGCATGTCTTCATAGCTACCATCGCTCCACGTCTGTATTTTCACCTCTCCTCCTCCGAGTACAAGCTTAAGATTTCGAGTACATGCAAGATATCTCTGCACCCTTTTTATCTCTGCACCCTTTTTGATGCTTCCCAGTATGTCTTTTAAGGATTTTGCAAACTTCTACTTAAGACTCCCACAACTGGTGCAATTTTAGGTCTCGTACAATTCATAAAATATTTAAGGCTTCCGACTACCTGTCTATATGGCTTTGAAGCCATAAACTCTTCCTCCCCTATCTCTAGACTCTCACAAACCATTATGTCTGAGTCTAAATAAATTCCTTCCAATTTTTGCCTGAATTCCATGGGAGTTACAGATCCGTTAACATCTTTTATTTCAAAATTTTCCAGCATGTTACCTATTGCTTCTTTGTGAGTCAACATAATCAGTCTTTTGCTTTTGTCTCTTTCTACCTGTATTCCTAAGATATAATTGGCCTCTCCAAGGTCCTTCATCTCGAACCTAGACCTTAAAGTCGCGTTAATGCGGTTTATTTGATCCATTGACTTGCTTATTAATAATAAGTCATCCACATATACAACAATGTATAGTATCCCATCCTCCCATTGTAAGACATATACAGAATGATATGAGTTAATTCTCTGAAAACCTAGCCCAGTCAAAAACTCATCTAACTTCAAATTCCATTGACGATGGGGCTTGTTTTAGCCCATAGAAACATTTCATCTATTTACACACTAATTATTTCTTTCCCTTTTCAACATACATTTCGGGTTGTTTCATATAAATGGTTTGTTCTAACTCTCCATGCAAAAATGTCGTTTTAACATCCATTTGATGTATTTCGATATTCCCTATAGCCGCTGAACTTAGCAAAATTATGAGAGTGGGAAATTTGACAACTGGAGAGAAGGTTTCTTCAAAGTTAATACCTTCTTTTTGATTGTAGCCTTTGGCCAATAGTCTGGCCTTATACCTTTCAATGGTGTTGTGCGGGTTCAACTTCACCTTGAATTCCCATTTGCTGCTGATGTCTTTTCTGCCTGGAGGAAGATCCACCCGCTCCTATGTCTGTGCCTCCATAATAGACTTCATTTCATCGTTTGCCGTCTCGATCCACTGATTTCTCTCAGGTGATGAGAAGGCCTCCTGGATCGTTAGAGGCTCCTTTATAGCTGCAGAAAAAGCAAAGTGAGAGCTTGCTTGCAAACGGCTGCTAGATCTCTTTCCCCCCGGAAATTTTGAGGCTAAAATCGTCGGCAACCTCTAATTTTTCTCTTTTGTTTGAACAATAACTTGAGCTGGTATAGAGTGTGTAGCAGTTCCTTCCGCCTGAGGTGTAGCTTTTGGTACCAGAGGAACTAAAGGAATAGGTGTTGTTTTGGAAAAGTTAGTTTCGTGCGTATGCGACGTTTCGTGCGTACTCGACGCGATTTTTAATGCGTAAGTACTCACAAAATCTAATATGGAGGTTCGATTATTTTTATTTGTGGGGGAGAAAATGTTTGAATTATATTGGAACGTATGGTATTGGATTTAAAGTGAAGTGAAGAAATATGGGCAAAAGTACGGTTTGCGAAAGGGGAAATGGACGGCAGATCGCGAAGCGATCCGACGTGAGATAATCGACGTTTCATATACGAAATGTTGAAAGTGTGCGTCGATCGTACGGAACATAATGTGCGACAGGCGACATTTATGAAAAAGGACGCCGCTGGTACGTATAATCTATTTTGGACAGGTGTACCTTTATTTCGGCAGGCGGCATTTATGACGAAGTACGTGGTTGCGATACGGTACAGATTTGGATGGTAAAATAACATTTCGTCAAGTGGATGGAAGTGGCACGTGGCTCGACATCGAGGGTGCCAAATAAGAGTGACGTACGGTGGATATAGGCCGCCGTTATTTTTTCAAGTAGTGGTGACGCGAAATCGCGTCAATCACACGATGTTTATTTTGGACGTCCCGGATTGTTTTACGAAATTCGAGTTTCGTTAAGTGACTCAGCATGACTCAGTATACGATTTTGTGAGATTGTGTGTACTTGAAAATATTTGGAACAACAATGCTTTGTCTTATTTGTATTATTAAATTAGTGTTGATTATGACGTAAATATTAAAGTGGTTAATTAGGGTTTCGACAGTTTAATTTGTGTGTGAAAAATATCGTACTTGTAGACAAGTGTACGCTTACGATTGCTTGACTCTCAGGTGTACGCTTACGATTAGTTTGATTTAGTGACAGTTACGTAATTTACGTTGGTTATTTTGACACTTAGTGATTAGTTGACAGCTGACAAGTGTATATATAGGAATGAGCTTTGTTAGGAATTAATCATCAATGCTGGTTAGTAAAGTGGGGACAAAAGATGTAGTATTTTAGGGTTGTCGATTTGGTCATGCACTTTGAATGATATAATGATTATTTGATTATACTATTGTTTATGTGTGATGCATTTGTTTGTTATTATTTATTTATGTTATTTTATATATGTTTGATATGCATTGTTTATGCATTTGTCCTAGGGTTTGTTTATGTCGATTATTCCATCAAACCTTAGATGTTGTCATAGGGTTTATTTATGTTGATTATTCCATGAAACCCTAAATGTTGTTTGTTGCGTCTGTGTACGCATATGGAGGATGCATTCCAAATGATTGTTCATTGACCTAGCTTTGCTTAGCTTCTAGCATGATAGTTTGGGTGGCTTCTGCGGTCTATTTTAGACGAAAGAACAACAATAGGTGTCCCACTTGCCGGTGAAAAGTAGACTCGCTGTGTATCGTGAAAAATGACATATTCTTCCTTTTCTTTTGCCGGTTGATCTGGCACTTTAAAAAGGTAAACCGAATCTTGTTCATCCTTAATCTAGATATTCTTAGAGATATCACTTTTTGTTTCTCAAATACAAAAACTTTATATGCTTTCGCATTATCATCATACCCCATGAAAATCCAAGGTAGGCCTTTAGCCTCCATTTTCTATCTATCCTGTGAAGTATCTAAGATAAAACACTTGCTGCCAAAGATCTTAAAGTGACTAACATCAGGTTTTTCTCCTTTCCAAAGCTCATAAGGTTTAGCGCTAACAGATCTAGAAGGAATTCTATTTTTAATATGAACAACACAGTTAAGTGCTTCAGCCCAGAATTTCAAATCTAGCCCTTTATCTGCAAGCATGGACCGAGCACTCTCTGTCACTGTCCTATTTAATCTCTAGGAAACACCAATCTGTTCTAGTGTATATGGAAGAGTAAGATTGTGACTCCCTCCCCCTCCCCCCCCTCCCCCTCCCCCTCGCCCTCGCCTTCGCCCTCGCCTTCGCCTTTGCCCTCCCCCTCCCCCTCCCCCTCCCCCTCTCCCTCCCCCTCCCCCTCCCCCTCCCCCTCCCCCTCCCCCTCCCCCTCCACCTCCCCCTGAAGGAGAAATTCTTCGAATTCTTTTGATGTGTATTCTCCTCGTTGTCCAATCTCAACGCCAATATTGGAATTCCATGAAGCTTCCCCCCCCACGCTTTGTTGTGTTTGAAGTGAGTAAACACTTCACTTTTATGTTGCATGAAGTAAACTTTGGTTTACCTCGAGTAATCATCTGTAAATGTGACCATATAGTGGACGTCTACAGCCGTAGCCACTTGTGAAGGACGAGAACATCAGAATGTATTAGCTCCAGAATTTTTTCCGATCTGTGGTCGGATTCCTGTGGAAATGGAAATCTGCGGATCTTGTCAAGTGAACAACCATCATATGATTTTATAGGATGAGAGGTGAGAGAAACTTGATCAACTTTTTGCGAATTCACCATTTTCGTTAGACTATCATAATTCATGTGTCCTAATCTCTCAGGCCACAACTTTTTATCACATTCGACACTGGAGTAGAGAACATCATTTTCCTTATATTCAGCCATGTCCATTCGGTACATTTTGATAGCATCTCTAGTTTTTGTTACTGCTACTTTTCCTTTCTTGTTAACAACCTGTCTACCTCTTTTCAAAATGACTTCAAAGCCTTTGCTTTCCACTACTGATGTAGAGAAACGATTCTTTTTAAAGTCTGGAACATACAAAACATTGTGAAAAGTTCTCTCTACCAACTTTTCCCCCATATCTACCATTAAAGATACATCACCCTGAGCAGAGGTTTGAACACTCATCCCACAAACATAGTATATACTCTTTGGAGGCATTTGCTAGAGATTTGTAAAAGCAGTCTTGTTCCAGCACATGTGGGCCAATGCTTCCGTGTCCATGATCCATCCTGCATCCTTGGGACCCTCCATTGCTGCCGCCATAGCAAATAACTCCTTTTCTTGTTGCTCATTGAAGCTACAAGACTCATCTGCATCAGTTGCAGAAGCTGAAAAGAGAGCATTTCCACGAGGAGGATTTCCAGAAAAACCTCTGTGATATTGGCTTTGTTGCCAACCCGGCCTGTATAAACTTGTCTCATTAGCCTTTTTCAGCTTAGGAAAATACCTGTATCCATGACCCTTCCCAGAACAATAGAAAAAAACAGTAGATGATTGTCTATTTGGCCTCTGATTAAACTGATTAAACTCATTTTAATTTTGGTTAAATTGATTCTGATTCTGATGAAACTGAGCTCTTTTGTCAAAGTCTGTTGGAAAAGCTTCAACCTTTCTTTCTCCTTCAATGATTTTAGTATAAGTCTCTTCCTCCCATATAAGATTATATGCTAATTGAAACAACCAACTAGCTTTATCATGACTTTTTAACTGAGCACACACACCTTTCATGCTACTAGGAAGTCCTCTAATAAGCAAAGCTGCCTGCTGAAACTCAAGAAATGACCCCTTAGCAAAAGAGTGTGTATCAATAAGTGCACGAAAGTTGTCACAAAACTCGACCATAGTTCCTTTCGAGTATTTGTACCCCCAAATTTTTCTAGCCACCAAGAGCTCCTTTTGGACATTCGCTTTCTCAAAAATGGATTTCAGTGATGTCCAAATCTCCTTTGCCTTCTTAATTTTTAGGCGTGACATGACTAGGATTTTTGAAATACAAAGAATTAGATTGTTCCTTGCCATTGAATTCTTTTTCGCCCAACTTGGATCTGTTTCATCAAGGGAGCCATTTAAGACCCCTAATAAGTTAGCAGTTTTAAACAGAGATTCAACCATCGCCGCCCAATAGGCATAATTTTGGCCATTGAAGATAGGAATTCTTGACGAAAGGCCCATAACCTGTTGTTCTACAACCATCGCTGCAACAAGAGGACCAGCAGTAGTAGTGGAAGTAGACATAGAAAACACCAGAAGCTATCAAGCACCTACTCTACAGCCAACTTTCAGCTTACACAAAACATGACTCAAAAAGCCAATATGCCTCAAATTTCTCACATTGATACACAACAAAGTAAACTGACAATTCCCAAAATTGCATCCCATTTGACTCTGTAAACTATAAGATATGATGTTTGGAAGCTTCCCAAAAACTGCCCTTAAAAAATCATATTTCTTAAAACTGGATACTACAAAATTGGCTAAGTCCTAAGTTATATACTCACAGTGTGTATCTACCGGTCTACACGAATTTGGGTAATTGTTACTGCGGTTATTACCTTGATTAACGACAAAGTATCCTACCAGTACGTTACTGTACCGTAGTACCTCAAAAACCCTAATTACTATTTTCCAAAAACCTAATTAATGGAACACTATTTTTTATAACACTAAACTACAAAAGAATGTTTATTCAGATATTTTCAGATATTGAACCGCACACAAAACGTTCCAGATGCATAGTCTGCGGTAGTCGCTAAAGTCTAACCGACTGTGGTCGTGTAGTATGAAGCATTTAAGTGCTTCGTCACTTGTGGTCCCACGTGAATCACGCTTGTTGTCCCTCGTGAATCACGCTTGTGGTCCCAAGTGAATCGCCTCCGTTTGAACAAATTCAATCGACGATGTTACCATCGAACCGTACCATATATTTTCGGAATACCTGGCTCGGATTCTGTTCGTCCGATCTTGTGAATCTAATCAACAATTGCGCAACGCGTGTGGTTGACTGTCAACGCCACTCTGTAAAACCTGCATAGGTTCTCTTGGCGACACGTGTCTTGCAATTTTGTGTCCTATATTGGACTATAAAATTGAGGAAGCCTCTAGAAAGTTTTTAGGTAACCCACTTCAAGCCTTAACCAGTGCTGCCTAAGAAGACAAACTGACAATCTAACTGCACCCTTGTACAGTCTGGACTCCCTTGAGTCTGTAGCAAAAAGAATCACTAAAAACGGCCAACCAATCAATAAGTTATGAGGAGGTGAAAAATTCCAATTTATACAAATTCTCAAAGAGAGAGGTGACTGTCTACCAAATTTCGTAAGTCCTAAACCCCTCTCACAACCCCTATCTACTGAAGTACGAACTAATCACACAATTGTAAAGTACAGAAAGGTTCTACGACCGATGATTTTTCTGTACGACCTGTGTATGACAAGGCCACTGAGTGGACGCGTGTCACCATTCTACTCGTCAGTATGCTCCTCGGAATTCCTACGACCAAATGTTATTCCTCCACATGGCGCCAGGTCATGCCATGTCCATAAACGCCAAAAGTCACCATTCCGCGATCTCGACAGTGATAGACGACTTCGGATTAAATCCGACATTAAATGTCGGCAGTCAAAAATGTCTGATTCATTTGTTTCTTGCGAAATGATGTCCGCACTAAAACTTTGACTAGTTCTATGTTCTTTTGTTCATATTACAGTTAATCGGTTTCATGATCATGTATATGTTTAAATATATATCACACCCGATGGAATCTAACAAACTTCTATGACTGACTGGATAGAGCTAACGCCTACGCCGTACTCAACAAGTCGGAGGTTCGAGTCTTGTCGGACTCAACTTTTTGTTCAGGGTGACATGAGTCAATCTTAGTCCTGTTTGCTGAACTAAGGCAGCCATGGCTCAACCACCCTCTCTGATTACAACAAGTATGGTGGTTAGAGAGAGGAGGTGGAGGCAGACTGTCCGCTCTTTTCTTTTCCTATTTATACTAATATATTTAGACCTAGAAAATACCTTATAAATCTAATAATTTTAACTCTCATTTTATTTTCTAGTCTAACTTTAACTTCAGTTTTTGTCCACACTTTTCTCTGCAATATTTTAACTTGGGAGAAGGTACCGGTTTTGTCATCATATCAGCCACCATTTCCTCATCAAATCTATATACAAGATTCACAATCTTATACTCAACTTTTTCTCTCACAAAACTCAATCTTATGTCCATATGCTTAGCCTTAAAATGATGTTTTAGATTAGCCGAAATTGCAATGGCAGCTTGATTATCACAAAACACTACATGCACTCCCTCCTTCAAATACCCTAGTTGTTGCAACAAGGATTTGACCCACTTGAACTCTTTCACAGCAAAAAAAGAGGCCATGTACTCAGCCTCCATAGTAGAGTGAGCAACCACCTTTTGTTGCTTACTGCTCCAACAACAAGCACCTTCCCACACATACAACACATACCTAGAAGTGCCTCTTCTCATAGGTGCATCCCTATAACTGGCATCACTCTAAGTAGTGATGTCAGTGTGCTCCCCTCCCAAATGCAACAATAACTCTCTAGTTCCCACCAGATATCTCATGACTCTCTTGGTTGCCTCCAAGTCTCTCTTCCTAGGATCATTAAGACTCCTACTATGTACTCCAACTATTGCCGCTATGTCCGGCCTGGTACAGTTCATAAAATAGATCAAACTTCCTACGACCTGTCTATAAGGGATAAAATTCATAAACTCTCTCTCCTTTGAACTCATCTGATCATCTAAGATCATCATTCGTGCTTGTACACTCCCATCACTTACTTTTTACAAGTCCTTGGGAGTGGTACAACAGTTAGCCCTTTCCATCTGGAATTTTTCAATCATATTTCCTAATGCTTCTTTCTGAGTAAGTCTGCTAATCCTTTTTCCCTTATCTCTCTCCATTTGGATCCCCAAAATGTATCTTGCCTCACCTAAATCCTTTATAACAAATCTGCTTCTAAGATCTTTCTTTAGCCTATTAATATTTTCCAAAGACTTACTGAGCACAAGCAGATCATCCACATAGATTACAATAACAATGACACCATTCTCATCCTCAAACATATAGATAGAATGGTTTTAAGTGATCCGGATAGATCATAGACTGGTGAGAAACTCATCTAGTATCTTATTCCGCTGTCAAGGAGCCTGTTTTAGTCCATACAAGGACTTTATGAGCCTGCAGACTTTGCTCACTTCTCCTTCCTCCACAAACCCATCAGGGTTGCCTTATGAAAATTCTTTCCTCTAACTCACCATTAAGAAAAGCAGTCTTAATGTCCATCTGGTGTATTTCCATGTCTTCTGATGCTGCCTGACTGAAGAGAATCCTTACTGATGGGAATCGAACAACTGGAGCAAAATTCTCCTCATGGTCAATCCCCTCTTTTTGGGTAAACCTCTTTGCTACCAATCGAGCCTTATATCTCTCAATGGAATTATGTGGGTTCAGTTTTAGTTTAAACACCCATTTACACCCAATCGGTTTTTTGTCTGGAGGACAGTTCGCTAGTTCCCAAATATTTGCTTCCATGATAGAGGCCATCTCATCATTTATTGCTCTAATCTATCTGTCTTTCTCCTGACAGTTCACTCGCTCTGAGTATGACCGAGGCTTATTTGGGTGAGATAACTTAGTTACCTTGTGAGCGGCCTGTTTTTCCTGAATCTGTTTGGTGCTCTTTCTCCACCGCTTAAACTCCAAAGCTGGGATAGAGGGAAGTCTTGGATTTCTCCTTACTGTCTCATCGGCTCCCCTATCCATAGAAGCCGATTCCGATTCCTCCTCTTCTGTCTCCTTGAAGTCCATAAGAATGTGTGAGGTTTCCGATGGATCTCATGTGTGTTAGATCTCCCCTGAAATTGCAATTCATGTTTCACTCAAATCCCTTTCAGGAACGACGCAGTCCTCCTCACCTTCAGACTTAAATATGATTCTTATCTTTATAATACATATAAAGGGGTCAAATGCCTTCCCTTCATCCATGACAACTAGGTGTTTGACCATAATGATATCTCTCTTTGCTAAGTCATAGACTCTATATCCGTTGACATCCTCATCATATCCTACAAAGTATCTAGGTTTTCCCTTAGCATCTAGTTTCTAGTTTTTCCTATCCGTGTCAAGACTGTAAACTTGGCTACCGAATACTTTAAGGTGAGAGATATTTGGTTTCCTTCCCACCTATCTCTCATAAGGTGTCATTCCCTTTATAGCCGAGGTAAGGTCTCTATTCTTAATGTAGTTGGCACATTTCATGGCCTCTGCCCAAAATCTCTTTCCTATTTTCTTGTCGGCCAACATACTGCATGCACTACCTCCTAGTGTTCGGTTCAACCTCTCAGCTACCCCATTTTGTTCCGGGTTATATGGTACGGTTTTTTGGTGTTGAACTCCCTCATCTCTCAAGTATTCCTCAAACTGGTTAGAGGTATATTCCCCGCCATTATCACTCCTTTATTCTCTTAATGGGGTTTCCATGCAACTTCTCACTCCAAGATTTATATTCTTTGAAGTAAGTTGATATTTCAGACATTGTTTTTAGGAAGTAGACTCTAGAGTATGTAGACTAGTCATCACTAATTGTCAACATAAACCTCTTTCCTCCAACTGAAGGTACTTTTGCAGGTCCCCAGATATCTGTGTGGGCTAGATCTAGTACTTTCTCACCTCTATATGTGGCGGCTTTGGGAAAGGGAAGTTTGTGAGCCTTACCTTGAGGACAGCCACTACAATCATCCATCATTTCATTATCCCTAAACTGAATGCCTTTTCCTACCCCAAGCTTTTTCATTTCCCTCAACGTATCTAAATGCACATGCCCCAATCGTTAATACCAAATCACCAACTTAGGAACACCAACATAGTAAGTATCATTCTTTTCATTACTCAGGTTAAGCCTAAACATTCCCTGACTACCTATATCTGTCGTGAAGTAAACTTGATCCCCATACTTAGCTGTAAAGACTCCCTTTCTAGTGAAGGTATCAAACTCTTTGTCATCTAACACAAACGTAGAGACAAGATTTTTACTCAGCTGAGGAATGTAGAGTACATCTGAGAATGCGAGTATAAAAGTCTTACCCTCCACTAAGGATTTCAAATCTACTGACCCCACTAGATCAATAGTAACCACTCTCCCATCCCCATACTCTATCTCTACAGTAGGGATCTTTCTTAGCTTTGTTGAGAGTTGCTTATCACGACACATATGCATGGATGCACTTGAGTCGATGATCCATCCTTCCTGTGGAGCTTCCTGAATTGCTCCAAGGGCACACTTCTGTCTGCGAGGGATCTCCTTCTCCTCCAAACTCTTGTCAAGAAGAAGATCCCCATCCTCCTCAGAGGACTCGTCCTCGGTTTCTCCTATCACTTTTATGACCACAAGTGCCTTTTTCTTCCCTCCGGAAGAACCCCCTCCATGGTTCTCTTGCAGCCTCAACTCCGACAGCTTGACACAATCCGCGATAAAGTGTCCCGGCTTTTTGCAAAAATGACAAAAGCCCTTTGGGGGCCTTGGTCCTCCAGGATAATCTCTTTCCCTTTTGTAGGATTTTTTCGGGTCCTTCCCCCATCGGTCCCCTCCTGCAGCTAGAGCTTGAATGCTCTTTCCTCCTCTCCTAATCTCCATGGTGTTTTCCTGTATAAGTATTATCCGAACCACTGTATTCCACTTCCATGAACTATCAGTCATTTCTTGTACTCGTTACACTATGTTATCGTACTCGTCTTGTAACTTCATGATGGGAGTGTTAACTTTCATCTTCATTGTACTTGTCCACCCGACACTTTGCATCTCTATATACAAAAAAGAAAAATCATTACAATAATCTAACATCTTTCCTCCTTTGTAAGTGTAACTCACTAGCTTTTGCTCAACCAATTGGAGCTCTTGAATAGTACCAGCTCTATATATCTCCACCAAACTCACCCACAACTCCTCGGCCTTGTAAATGTGAAGGTGGGTGTTGGCCACAGCTTGAGTGAGGTGCCTTAGAATGAAGTTCTTGGCAACCATGTTTACGTCTTCCTACATTTGAGTATCGTTCTCCACGGTTTTCACGACTGCCAATTCCGGTGCCGTGGCTATAAGAGTGAGGGTTGTCTCTTTCTCTTTCCCCTTTTTGGACCTACTGCTGTCCCCATCATCTGCCTCCTCCGCTGAAGCACTCGTTGTTGCAGGAAACCTAACTCCTCCAAATCCTAGTGGAGTTCTTGAAGGTGGACATTTCACTTGTCCACTGACGATACCCCAATATCGTTTTTCGCACAAAGCCCCCATCATCATGGCTTCCCAATAGATGAACCTAGATTTGTTGAAGGTGGGCACCTTAGAGGGTAGGCCCATAACCTGCAATTCTGTGTCCTCCATTGGACTTCAGAATTCAAGAAGCCTCTAGATAGTTTTTAGCTAACTCACTTCAAGCCACAACCAATGTTGCCCAAGAAGGAAAACTGACACTCTAACTTCACCGTTGTACAACAAAGACTCTCTTGAGTCTGTAGCAAAAAGAATCACTAAAAACGGCCAACCAACCGATAAGTTATGAGGTGGCAAAAAATGCCAATTTATAAAAACTCTCAAAGAGAGAGGTGACTCTCTACCAAATTTCGTAAGTCCTAAACCCCTCTCACAACCCCTATCTTCTGAAGTACAAACCAATCACACAACTGTAAAGTACAGAAAGGTTCTACTGTTTATGTACTTTCTGTACGGCCTGTGTATGACAAAGCCACTGAGTGGACGTGAGTCAACATTCCACTCGTCCGTATGCTCCTTGGAATTCCTACGACCAAATGTTATCCCTCCACGTGGCGCAAGGTCATGCAACGTCCATGAATGCCAATAGTGACCATTCCGCAATCTCGGCAGTAATAGACGGCGTCGGATACAAATATTGTTTGTAGAAAATGATATTGCAGGAGGAAACTTTACAAATGCTCAAAAGGCTCTCCTATTAATGAAAGGATTACCTAAGGAATATAGGTGTGCTTTAGATAGATTAAAACAAGTTGATAAAAAGGATTGGAACTTAACTTTAGCAATTATATGTGTTTTATAGGAAGAGGCTAATAAAAAGGCTCTAAAGAATAGGGGCAATTTTTAAGTTGTTAGATCACAGTTCCAGAAAAATAGAAAAAGTTATAAGTCACAAAATTGTTTTTACTGTAATGATTAGGGCATATGATTTAGGGCATACCTTTAGGGTATGTCCGTTATATTAAAGTGCCCCACCTTCAGGGTATGTCCGTTATATAAAAGTGCATGTTTCACAGGAACTTTTAGAAAGGGATGGGATAACAATCGAGTTCGACCCCCTAAACGAAGGGTTACACTTCTCGTCGACGAATTTGTATACTTGCCGATTGTCACTTTTCGAAATATGGAAAATGAGGAAGGAAAGGAAGAATTTGTTGTCACCGAAAATGGAGTGGAGAAAGAGGTGACAGAAAAGGAGTTAGTTTTTGTCAATTTTTCCAGCGACAGATTGTTGGGTGATAACGATTTGCAAGAAGAAGAGGTTATTGAAATGAGAATAGTAAGAGAAAATGAAGGTGAATTTGAGCTGGAAACTAAAAATAATTTGCATGAGGAGGTTAATGCACTAAGAGAAGGAGAGAGGAAAAGTGGTCAAAAAATTAGAGTAAGTAAAAAAGTTTATAATATGGGAAAAGAAAATAAAAATGCGAAAATTGATAAAATACAAAAAATCATTAAGAAAACGAAGAAATGAAGCAGAATTCAAAGGATCAACCGTAAAAGAAATCATGTGCCGAAAGTGGTAAAAAAAAAGACAGTGTGAAAAGCAATTTTATGGAGGTAATTAACTTTAACATTCAATAATATTTGTGAAATTTCGAATTTAGCATTTGATTTTTGAAATTGGTTGAAAAGAAAGTGTTATTTTTGAAAACCTAGAAAGAGGCAACGGAAGCAATGGTGTGTTTAGGAACGACGGAATTTGGAAGACATGGCAGCAGGCTGCAAAGCATTGGTGACGTCAGCAGGCTACAACAGAAGAAGTGGTGACGTTTGAACGAAAAGAAAAAGGAGGGAATTTGAAGGTACGGAATGGTACAATTACATTTGACACGCGACATATTTTATTCTAGGTGCACGCAACTAAATTTCGGGGGAGTGTTGTTTTGAAAAGTCAATTTCGTACATAAGCCACATTTTGTGCGCACGCGACATTTCGTATGTAACATATTTATTGGATTTCATCAGGAGGTTCGAATGGATTCACGGATGGGGGGAGAAAACGTACGGATAAAACTAAAGTGACGTAAGGGACTATTTGAATGGTGTGAACAAGCATTTAGAAATGGATGGCAGATCGCTTCGCGATCCGATGTATTTTATTCGAAGTACTTATAATTGTACGTCCCTTGTACGTAATGGTTTTCGACTATACCATGTTATTTTTGCAAGTGGACGTGAATTCGCTTCGCGACAATCGTGGGATATTAGACTACTATCGCGGATTCCATTTGGAGTTTTGTGACCTCACGGCACGTTATCGAGGGTGCCAAATAAGAGAGACGAACGGCGGTCGTCGACATAGGCCGCCATTATTTTTCCTAAGTAGTGTGAACACAAAATTGCATCAACCACTTGATATTTAATTTTGGACGTGCGGGATTCTTTGACAAGATTCGTGGAGTCTTATTGAATCACTCATAATGACTCAACATAAGATTTTGTAAGATTATGTGTAAATATTAACAAAATGGTTTGTCTTATGTGTATTAGTTATTACTATAGCTTTACTTATTTTGACATACCCTAAAGTATTCAGGTATACTAAGACTAATAGAGGAAGCTGGTGGATAGCGTACGGCTAGTATGCCTCCGTAAATTCAGTAGTGAGCTCTAGTGTATAAGTGTAGGACTTAGTCATTTTGGACTCAGGAACTTTTCTTTACCAAATCTATTTACGGTTATTATTGGTAATTTTATCTTAGGATTGCTCTCATATCTGTTAATATAATTATCTAAAATTTTGTATGTGTGTTCTTTTATGTACTCTTTTTATTGTGAAAAATTTTCACACCTAGGGTGAGTCTGGTTTTCTTGGGGCTTCATTGTGAAGCCGGTCATTGTGTGGGTTTTAGTGAGAGTTTCTTTTTTATGATTCGTTGTTTTTGGGGTAGTCTGTGGTGCTTCCAAGGGTAAATCTATGGCTGAAAATGGCTATGGCCAACACTACTCTCTCCCTCTCTCGCCGTCTCTACCCCCCTGTACCCCACTCCCTCCCTCCCTCCCTCCTTCCCTCGTAACTCTAAGACCTCCATAGGTCCTCAAAGTAAGCAGCTCTCACGAAGCCTCCAGGATAGCTTTGCCCCTTGACACTTTGAAAAACTCTGTCCACCACCCTCGCAGATAACTAAATGACCTGACTTCACCTCTGTGAAGACAAGATTTCCTTGAGAGTGCGGCAAAAAGAATCAGGCAATTTGCTTCTTGAGCAGTGAGTTATGGATTGTCAAAGTTGACCTTTTATACAGACGCTCTGAGAGAGAGGTATTTACCTAAGATTTGTCTAAGTCCTAATGCCCTCTTTGAACCCCCTACTACCGCTATAATTGTGCAATCCTGAGGTATTTACCTAAGATTTGTCTAAGTCCTAATGCCCTCTCTGAACCCGATACTACTGCTATAATTGTGCAATCCTGTGACTATAAAGTACAAAAATGTACAGATGATGCTATACATCTTCTACAGCCATGGTACTACATGGCCATCCCGGTGACTTCCATCAATTCGTGAGCCATTGTTGCTCCCTCTACAATCTTCGCTGTCCACTGGTAGGCTGCCACGTGTCATCCGATGACGTCTCCTCCATAAATAGCCAAGCGACCACACCGATGCTTCGGCTCCATTATGAGTCATTCGATCGAGGGCATCATTTAATTTTATCCGTTGAAATTCAATGTCTCATTTCATTTCGTGCGTCTTGTTTTCTTTTAGTGCGTCCGCGGTAGTTCCATATATTTCCAATGACATACTTTGTTAAATAAATTCCGTGAGGTGTTAATATTTAAATACATATCACACCCTATATATCTCAGCATTAGTCCTAGAATTGTCGTGTATAGTTCTAAATGCGAAGGATGTATGCAACATAATCAGTTGAGCAGTAGAAATGATAAAGGAAACAAAGCGAAAGAACGCGACAAGATCATGATAAACAGTGAGAAAGAATGAGACAAGGCAAAGAAAAATAATGATTGAACACATGCGAGGGAGATCTATACCGATGGATAGCCACTACGCTCCTCGGTCTGAATGTATCCCTTACTGGAGTTAGGTTTAAGATTTTAAATAAATAAAATAAACAACCAAATGAAGATACCACAAACCAACAATATAAATCTGAATTCGAGATAACCAAATTTCAGCAAGCCACAAATAATCTGCAAAAAAATACGATAGAGATGCCAAATAACATGTCAAACCCTAATGCACATAATACATTCACAAGGGTCCAGACAGCCTGAGAAAGTCGACTATGGCAGAATCCACACCAAAAGAGTTTGATGAAGGGAAACCTTGCGGACCTTGGCGTAAGCCAAGTGAATTAAATTGTAGGACTTTTACAAGAAAGTATGATAGTGAGGATGAAGAGTAAGTGCTAACAAAAGGAAACGCCCCAAAGAAAGCTTGGATAATTCGTACAGAACACTAAGGAAAAAGACAAAATAAAAAAGATTGCGAAAATCTCCTAAAACCAATTCTTGTACTCTGAAATTATGAGAGTACAGAACTTACAATTTTGACTAGGTACTAACCTCTGATAACTTCAACTAACCTGTAGAAATTAATGGTCCTTTTAAATTATTTTCTAGGTCTAAATAGAAATATAGAAAGAAGCCGAGGCAGTCTACCTCTAACTTCTCTCTCCAACTCTCAAACTTGTCGCAGTCACTGAGAAATTGGAGAGGAAGCTAGAGCCATGGCTACCTAGGCTATCCAGAGGTTTACGGGATATAAATATTAGTTTATTTACCATTAGAGGTTTATTTACTAAAAGATTATGTGATACCTCCAGGATTTGATCCTGGTACCTGCCGAACGGTAAGCTGCCGGTAGCCGGAAGCCTTATCCGTTATGTCTAGACCTAGTGTTACGTATTAGAGGATTTGATATTTAGTTAAACATTAACACGTAGGATTGTTCATTTAACTGAAACTGTTTACAGGAGACATAGATCCATTAATGTAAAAGTACGCATTACAGTATGGATTAGAAACGAATACTGCGCATTTAATTTTTTAGCGAAACGAATACCGCGTATGTATTTATTACGGCTACGATTAAATGTGAATTTCATTGGACGGCCGGAATTAAACGTCGAGATCGCGGAAGAGGATTTCGGCGGTTTTTGGTCATCGCCACACCAGATGCCACGTGGCGGAATGACATTGGATCGCGACATCTCCGAGGATTAAGGGAGCGAATCCGGATATACCACGTGTCGACATTTAGGCCATGTCGTACAATGTTCGTACAGAAAGTACACCGGCAGCTGTACTTTTGTGTACGGAAGTGTAATCTGATTGGCTCCGTACATCAGTTGATAGAGTCTATGAGAGAGATATGACTTAGAAAAATTAGGAGGTAGGAACCTCTCTCACAGAGAGCTTCTATACAAAAGGTCAACTTTGACCCTCCATAACTTACTGCTCAGGGGAACAGATTCAGAGATTCTTTTTGCTATCGACTCAAGGGAGTCTTTTCTTCACAGGGGTGAAGTTGGTCAGAGTTTTTGTCTACAAAGGTGGCAGTTGTTCTTGCTGAAACACAAATGGGTCAGGGTTATCCTAGAGGCTTCTTGGAAGCTGTCCACTCTGAGGACTTATAGAGGTCTCAGAGTTTCATAACCAATAGTGTGAGAGCATAATATGTACGATTTGCACCTACTTTAGGTCCTATCCAATAATTACCAGGACCGTATGCCTACGTCACAAAATTCACGGTCCACATATTAAAACCCTTGCTAATCGACATGGAAACGCGTGAACCTCCAACAGTTCACGACTTAAATTACAACCAATCCGGGTGCGTCGCCAACATTTCGAAATCATATGTTGCGTCACCAATGTTTGAAATTGTACGTCGTGTCACCAATGTTTGAAATCATATGTCGCGTCACCAAAAATAGGCGACAAAAAATCGTAAGTACGGTCGTCGTTGCTCTTATCACCGTTCAATGACGTACCTCCACATAATTCGCGGCGGTAACATTTCGAACGTACGCATTTGTACCCGCGCGCAACCACATTTAATCACCAAACAAAATTAGCGTGGCGGCGGTTTATAATTCGCTATACCATATTCAATAATTATGTGCCGATACGGTGCGGCATGACAGCTGTCGTGCATAGATCTAAATGCCAAGGATCTATGCAACAATATCAGCTGAGCAACAGAAATGATAAAGGAAATAAAGCAAAAGAATGCGACAAGATCAAGATAAAGAGTGAGAAAAGATGAGACAAGGCAAAGAAGAAAAATGAGTGAACACATCCGAGAGAGATCCATTTATTACCCCGTCAGCTCCTTAGCTTGCAGAGGAGCTGGCCAACACGATCAGAAGCTCGAGGTATCTGTGGCAAAATGGGTGACCATCCGGAACTGCCAACAATGGCGACACAAAACACTCCATGTGAAAACCCTGATTGCACTGGTCGTAAAGTAACATGGTAGTTTCCCCGTCCGATCGATGACAAAAGGTACATGCTGTCGCCTCCGTTATTGGCATCCTCATGGGATCCATATCCTACGACAAATCCGGTAAATAACATAGAGCGCAATTCTTAGAGTGCTCCCGGAACATCCGCGTGTTCGCTCCTTGTTATCCTAACATTCCGTTCGGATCCACCTCGGTGATCCGTAGGATATGTGCAAAAACATTCGTATTCAAAGAGTGAAAGGATTCCCTACGAAGATACATATAGTCTCCCACCCGATAGGGCTTCTGTTGCGGCCTATAACTGCCGCTTCGAGTGGTGACAAACCGAGAGGTGTCTTGATGCTGGGCAATCTGCAGATTATCAAAAGACATGGGCATTTCACGGGCGAAAAGCAAAGCACGGCAAGTAAGTTCTTCCAAAAAGATTGTGTCAGATATAAGAGGAAGCGAAAAGTTTGCAGCTTTCTGAATATTCCGACCAAGCAATGGTTGTAGCCAAAATAGGACATAATACGGGCTCAAATTTGCGAGACTAGCTTGAACGAACGTAAGATATCCCATGGTAATGTAGCGGAGGGACTCGTCCCAAACCGAAATGTGTTTCTCTAAGTAATGCTTACGCAAAGCACGCTTAAATGTCTAGACCGCCCTTTCAGCCAGACCATCAGCCTGCGGGTGATCGCGACTAGTACGACGATGGTCGATGAGAGCCTCATCAAGCATCTCTTAAAATTCCCCCCGAAATTATGTACCTTGATCCGTAAGGTCCTCGGCTAGGGCACCGTATCTCATAAGGACATGTTCCTTAAAGGTTGCGGTGGTTAACTTAGCGGTCTTGTGAGGCAGAGCCACGATCTCCACCCACTTACTAAAGTTTTTGATCATAATCATGATGTATTGTTTTCCCCTACGTGAAATGGGAAATGGTCCGGCCAAATCGACCGACCATCGGTAGAATAAACCCCTAATGGGTAGAGGTTCGAGTGTCTGCTGAATAGAAAAAGAAGTTCGGAGACGATCGTGTTGTTCTACAACCACCGGTGCAGGTGGAGGAGCAGCAGTAGTAGTGGAAGTAGACATAATCTCACTCACAGAAGCTTATCAAGAATCCTATCAAACAGCTGTTTTCTACAGCTCACCAAATCTGATACAATGAACCAAATTGCTTCATACTATACCACAGTATAGAATATCACAAGGGCTGACAACTCCCAAAGTTTCAGCTCAATTGATCCAACATACACCAAGATATGCAACTCAGAAGTTTCCCAAAAACAGTCTGCAGATTACACAGTCTGGAAGTCTGGATACATAAAATGTTCTACGTCCTAAGTCTTATACTCTTCACTTAGTTGTACTTCAACATAGTGCTGTGCCGTTGATACAAGTGTTCCTACAAGATACGTCCAAAAGAACTAAACTGCCACTAAGGTCTAAGTGCACCTAATCACGCTAAAACTAATCTATCATTGCACACTCAATATGACTAAGAATCCTATACAGGTTATTTAATCAAATACTTGTCGCCGGGCTTAGAGAACCTCGTCCGTTGACTTGATTCGAATCAACCGCAGTAGCGCAGTTCAATTCCTGTTTGTATTCAAAAATATCCGCAGCTTCGTAGCAGCTGCGTTATCACATACAAAAGTTCATCGCAGCTGCGTTTGTCTTGTTGTGTAGCAACTGCGTTGTTATGTACCAAAATATCTGCAGTTGCGTTTGACCCGTTGCGTCGCAGGCTGCGGTCGTCCGTACAGATCATATCAAAAATAACCGCAGCTGCGCTTGTTCCATCTGCGTCGCAGCTGCGTTGTTGGTGCCAAAAACCTGTACTGTGATTCAAGTGATGACGCGTGTCCATATAGATCTATTTTTCCGCCGTCCTACTAATTTGCTGAGATTTAAAGCTTTTCAAAAAAAACACTCCCCTAAAGCTTTAGACTCGGTATGTCAGAGCAGCTGCGATTTCAAACTAGCGCAGCATCGCAGCATAGCAACGTAGCAATTTTCAGAGCCGCTGCGATTTCGAACTAGCGCAGCATCGCAGCCTAGCAACGTAGCAATTTTAGCAAGTCGCGTAGTCCCTAATATATCTCTGTCATTGGACTAGAGCAGCATAGCAGTATAGCAGTGAAGCAACTCAGCTATTCACTTAATCCCACTGCGTCCCTACAATACTTCAGTTTAGGAGCCGGAAGAGCTTTAGTGAGCATATCAACAATCATTTTTGCATCTGGCAAATAGCATAATTTAATCACTCTAGAGAACACCTTTTCTCTTACAAAGTGTAATCTTACATCCATGTGCTTGCTTTTGAAATGGTGACTTGGGTTAGAAGCAATGGTAATGGCAGCCTGGTTATCACACCAGATCACTTGTGGACCTACCTGCATGTATCCCAACTCTTGTAACATGGATTTCACCCATAGGTGTTCTTTGAGGGCCGAGCTTGCTGCCATATATTCTGATTCCATCGTTGATTGTGCCGTGACCTTTTGAAGTTTGCTGCTCCAACAGCAAGTTCCGTTCCCAATTTGCAAAACGAATCCCGTGGTGGATTTTCGACTCGGCATATCGCCATAGCTTGCATCACTCCATGTTTGTAGCTTCACTTCTCCTCCGCCTAGTGTGAGTTTGAGGTCTTTGGTTCCTGCCAAGTATCTTAAAACTCTTCTTGCTGCATCAAAGTCAGATTTTCTCGGATTCTCTAGACTTCTGCTCAGTACCCCAACTGCTGCAGCAATATCCGGACGGGTACAGTTCATGAAATAAATTAAACTTCCCACTATCTGTCTGTAAGGTATCAATGTCATAGGATCATCCTCCCCTGACTCATAGACTTCTCTGACAATAACACCTGGTTCTGTTTCTTCCCCCTCTAACCTTTGCCGAAACTCCATTGGTGTTACACATCCTTTTGCCCCCCGCATTCCATATTCATCTAACATGTTTCCAATAGCCTCCTTTTGAGTCAATTTTATTAATCTGTTTTTCCTGTCCCTTTCTACTTGAATACCCAAAATATATTTTGCCTCACCGAGGTCTTTCATCTCGAACCGTGATTTCAAAGCAGTTTTAATTTTGTTAATTTCAGCCATTGATTTGCTGACTAATAGTAAATCATCTACGTATACCGCTATATATACTATTCCATCCTCACCTTGTAGAACATAGACAGAGTGATCAGAGCTTATCCTTTTAAAGCCTAGACCAATTAAGAATTCATCAAGTTTTAGATTCCATTGCCTTGGGGCCTGTTTTAGGCCGTACAACGATTTTAGCAGTTTACATACTAAATGCTCTTTTCCTGGTTCAGCATACATTCAGGCTGCTGCATGTAAATGGTCTCCTCTAGTTCTCCATGCAAAAAGGCCGTCTTTACATCCATTTGATGGATTTCTATATCTTCTATAGCAGCTAGAGATAGCAAAATCCTAACTGTTGGAAATCTTACAACGAAGAAAAAGTTTCTTCAAAGTCAATTCCTTCCTTTTGGTTATAACCCTTTGCCACAAGTCCAGCCTTGTATCGTTCAATGGTATTGTCGGATTTAACTTCACCTTGAATACCCATTTGCTGCCAATCGCTTTTCGATCCGGAGGAAGGTCCACAAGCTCCCATGTCTGAGCCTCCATGATCGACTTCATTTCGTCGTTTGCCGCCTCGATCCAGTGATTCCGCTCCGGTGAGGAGAAGGCTTCCCGGATGGTCAGAGGCTCCCCTGAGGCTGCCGAGTACGCAAAGTGAGAACTTGCTTGCAGGCGGCTACTGGATCTTTTTCCCCCCGGAAATTCTGAGGCTGAAATTGTTGGATCCCGTGCGTTGCGCTTGTTGCGCTGGTTGCGATCCGTAGGCACTGACTGCTGCTGTTGCGCTTCGAAACGAACTTGTTGCGGAACCCAATTATTGTCCGACTCTGGTGGAACCACTGGTGAATTTTGTATCTGTTGGACAATATTATGGATGCTATCTAAAATGACATATTCTTGTACTTTTTGCTGCTTCTGCTGCTCTGTCATTTTAAATAAGTCTATCGAGTCTAGTTCATCTTTCACAACGATATTCCTTGCGACAATGATTTTCTGTCTTTCAAAAACAAAGACTCTATAACCTTTAGAGTGATCATCATATCCTAACAAAATCCCCGGCAATCCCTTAGGTTCCATTTTCCATCTATCATTAGACGTATCCAAAATAAAACATTTACTTCCAAAGACCTTGAAGTGGCTGACATCCGGTTTTCTGCCCGTCCAGATCTCATAAGGAGTGGTGTCTACCGATCTTGATCCTATCCTATTTTTGATATAAACTGCACAATTTAACGCTTCAGCCCAGAATTTCGGATCTACGTTTTTATCCGCAAGCATGGACCTAGAGCTCTCTGTGATAGTTCTATTAAGTCTTTCTGAGACCCCATTCTGTTCCGGAGAGTATGGGACAGTCAGTTTGTGACTGATACCTTCATTGAGTAAGAAGTTTTCAAACTCTTTTGACGTATATTCTCCACCATTATCCGATCTGAGCTCCAGAATTGGCCGACCGTGTAATTTCTCCGCCCACGCTTTGTAGTGTTGAAAGTGAGTGAAGACTTCACTCTTTTCTTTCATGAAGTAGACCTTAGTAAACCTTGAAAAATCATCTGTAAACGTAACCATATATTTCATCCCCCCGGCAGATGGTACCTTTGCAGGGCCGAAAACATCAGAATGAATGAGTTGCAAGAGTTTAGTAGATCTGTGTTCAGACTCCTGAGGAAACGGTAATCTGTGTATTTTTCCTAGTGCACATCCATCACACGTTTTAGGTGACTGGTTTGACAGGGTGACTCCTTCCACTTTACCAGCAGTGACCATCTTTTTCATACTATCATAATTCACATGGCCTAACCTTTTATGCCACAGCTCATCTGAGGATAATGCACCGAAATACAAAACATCATTTTCTTTATTATCGGGCATATCCATTCGATACATTTTGCTGGCATCTCTAGTTCCCGTAACCGCAATTTTCCCATTTTTGCTAACAACCTGCCTGCCGTGTTTCAGATTAACCTCAAATCCTTTACTTTCTACCAAAGACGTTGAGAACAAATTTTTCTTAAAATTTGGGACATAAAGGACATTATGAAGAGTTCTCTCAACAGCTTTGCCCTCCACATCAACTAGCATGGAGACATCGCCTACAGCCCGGGTTTGCACACTCATTCCACATGCATAGTAGATATTTTTCTCTGGTGTTGATGTCAGATTTTTGAAAACTGCCTTGTTCCAGCACATGTGGGCCGATGCTCCCGTGTCCATTATCCATCCATTGTCTTTAGCGCCCTCCATCGCTGCCGCCATTGCAAATAGATCATCATCCTCCTCGTTAGAGAGTGAGAGAGACTCGTCATGATGAGATGAAGACGCCGAAAATAGTGCATTTTCTCGTTGTGACGATCCCGTGAAGCCTTGATAAAACTGGCTTTGCTGCCAACCAGGCCTATATAGACCTGTTTCATTAGCCTTTTTAATCTTAGGACAAAATTTGTATCCATGACCTTTTTCATTACAATAAAAACAGCCATTAAAGGATTGTCTATTTCCTCTTTGATTAAACTGTCTAAACTGATTCTGGTTCTGATTAAACTGACTTCTCTGCTGATTAGAATGACCTTTTTTGTCAAATTCTGTGTTAAATGCCTCTACGTGTTTTTCACCATTCAGAATTTTAGAATCTGCCTCCTCTTCCAATATCAAATTAATAGCTAACTGTAGTGTCCAGCTAGCTTTATCTTTTTGTTTCAGCCTATCAGACGCTGCTCTCATAGTATTAGGAAGACCCCTTATTAGCAAAGCAGCCTGCTGAAACTGAGGAAAAGATCCGCCTGCACAAGCATGAGAATCTATTAGTATTCGAAATTTGTTACAATATTCAGCCATTGTGCCACTCGTGTATTTGTAGTCCCAAATTCGTCCAGCCAAAAATAGCTCTTCCTGTACATTAGCCTTTTCAAAATCATCCTTGAGAGATTTCCAGATATCGATCGCCTTTTTCATTTTTATCCATGACATAGCCAATTCTTCTGAAATACAAAACTTCAGAATTGACCGAGCTTGCGAATTTTTCTTTGACCATGACGGATCTGATTCCGCCAGTGAACCATCCAAAATATCCAAGAGATTAACATTTTCGAAGTGTGTTTCCACCATATCCGCCCAATACGCGTATTTTTCTCCTGAAAAAATAGGAATTCTTGATGAAAGGCCCATAACCTGTTGTTCTACAACCACCGGTGCAGGTGGAGGAGCAGCAGTAGTAGTGGAAGTAGACATAATCTCACTCACAGAAGCTTATCAAGAATCCTATCAAACAGCTGTTTTCTACAGCTCACCAAATCTGATACAATGAACCAAATTGCTTCACACTATACCACAGTATAGAATATCACAAGGGCTAACAACTCCCAAAGTTTCAGCTCAATTGATCCAACATACACCAAGATATGCAACTCAGAAGTTTCCCAAAAACATCCGCAGATTACACAGTCTGGAAGTCTGGATACATAAAATGTTCTACGTCCTAAGTCTTATACTCTTCACTTAGTTGTACTTCAATATAGTGCTGTGCCGCTGATACAAGTGTTCCTACAAGATACGTCCAAAAGAACTAATCTGCCACTAAGGTCTAAGTGCACCTAATCACGCTAAAACTAATCTATCATTGCACACTCAATATGACTAAGAATCCTATACAGGTTATTTAATCAAATACTTGTCGCCGGGCTTAGAGAACCTCGTCCGTTGACTTGATTCGAATCAACCGCAGTAGCGCAGTTCAATTCCTGTTTGTATTCAAAAATATCCGCAGCTTCGTAGCAGCTGCGTTATCACATACAAAAGTTCATCGCAGCTGCGTTTGTCTTGTTGCGTAGCAACTGCGTTGTTATGTACCAAAATATTTGCAGTTGCGTTTGACCCGTTGCGTCGCAGGTTGCGGTTGTCCGTACAGATCATATCAAAAATAACCGCAGCTGCGCTTGTTCCATCTGCGTCGCAGCTGCGTTGTCGTTGCCAAAAACCTGTACTGTGATTCAAGTGATGACGCGTGTCCATATAGATCTATTTTTCCGCCGTCCTACTAATTTGCTGAGACTTAAAGCTTTTCAAAAACATCAGATCGCAGGTGGCACATTTGTACAAAATAGGTGCCACATCATATTGCATTCCTGACCACCAATACCGTGCGTGAATTAGGCTCAACGTTCGCTTGGTACCATAGTGACCAAGCTCATTGTGAATCTACTCAATTAGAGAAAGCCGCTCAATAGGCTCTGGGACGTGCCTATGGCTCCCGTCCGCCAGTAAACGAACTAAAGATCCTCCGAGCCAGAGGTAATATTTGGCTCTCATTTTCACTCTGTTTTCTTCGTCAGAGGTGGTGCCGGACCTGAAGGTCTGGGAGGATAAAAAAAGAATGAGAGGCCCATCACGCCAAGGATGTGTGGCGGGATGAGGATTCGGAATAAAGGCCAGACACTAGGTAAGATAAGAACCCACAGACATGGCGGGAACATCGTCATCGTCAAAATCCAGTCGAACTGCGTTATCCATCGTTCGGGGAAGAGGATTTCGAGAAATTATTCTTGCAAAATTAAAGCCCATCGGGCTAGCTTCTCGGAAAGCTTATCGTTAGTCACCAACCAATGCAAGGGCTGATGATCAGTTAGAAGTGTGAATGGATTTCCGTACAAATAATGGCGGAAGTGAACGACTTCCCAAACCGCGGCTAGACATTCCCCTTTGTAGCTACTATAATTCGATTCATCACAGTTATTGCTTCCACTCATGTAAACAACTTCGTATTCCTCTCCACTAAACTCTCTTTGTGTCAAAATGGCAACGATTCCGTGTTTTCCAAAATTTGTCTAGAGACAAAAAGGGAACTTTTGATTTGGGGAACGGAGAATCGGAGTACTCGATAAGGCGGTTTTTAATTTTTGAAATGCGGAAATCTGATCAAGACCCCATATGAAGGCCACTTCCTTCTTGAGAAAGTCGTTTAACGGAGATGCGATGGTATTGAAATTAGATACGTACCGCCGATAATAATTAGCAAGTCGAAGAAAGGCTCGCAGACTTGTGAGGTTTGTGGGAGCCGGCAATTTACTGATTGCCTCTACCTTTGCTTTGAGAGGAGTGATCCCCTCAACCGAGATAAAATGGCCGAGGTAAGGCACTCCCTTGGCTCCAAAGGTGCATTTCGCAAGGTGACACTTAATGGCCGAGGTAAGGCACTCCCTCGGCTCCAAAGGTGCATTTCGCAGGGTGACACTTTAATCCGACCTTTTTAATTCAATCAATACCCATTCGATGTGAGCCGCGTGCTTTTCGATTGTAGCGGAGGCAATGGATAGGTCATTGATGTAAAACCTAGCAAACTTAAAACCTCTAAGAACTTAGTCCATGAATTTTTGAAATACCGCCGCAGCATTTTTCATTCCGAACAGTATTACGACCCATTCCCATCGACCGTCATTACCCCAAAAGGCAGTTTTATGCCGGTCTTTTTACTCTATCTCAATTTGATTGAATCCTTGACGGAGGTCAAAGATACTAAAATACTTCGCCCCACCTACGTGATCAAATATTTCCTCGGCGAGAGGCATGGGATGACGATCTTGAATAGTTATAGCATTTAGTTCACGATAATCACCGCACATTCGACGGTTAGTAAAATAACCCTCAGAATCAATTTTCCCAGGCATGAGGGTGAGAGCTACAAATGTGGAGTCTGACAGATAAAGTAGGATAGCTTCCTCTAGCTCAGCACATCGCTTGTCTACCATTTCCCATTCGGTTTTTGACAAACGATGTTTTGGTTTAAATATTGGGCGGTCATCTTCGAGATCTATCAACATTCTATACGTGGTGTGACGACCCAAATCGTTCATTCAAAAGGCAAAGGCATCGACATTCCGTACAACTACGTCGTTCTATAATTCTGGTTGGGCCTTTGTTAGATTGGTGCCCAATTTCTATTTAGGGGCCTCGAGACTCCTAATTGTCATGGCCTCAATAGCTTGTGCAAATGCTAACTGCTCGTCTGCGATGAGCGTTTGATCTAACTCAAAAGCCACGGGTTCCTGTTTAAGACAATTAACCTGATAATGCCAACTGCGTGAAGGGAAAGCAACAAGTAGCAGTCCAATGCGAGGTAGGTGGATTATGCATGGGAATTGCTGACTGGACAGGAGTGAATGCAGGAATAGACCAAGATGAAACTGTGTGTGCTCCATTGCCCACAGAAATCGCAAATCCAAAAGAAGCTAATCTAGATAGTGCCAACTCTTAGCTGATATAAACCCAAATAACTGACCCCTTGACAATCAGAAACCCATTATAACTTCACCCCTGTGAAATAAGACTTTGTATGTGCTCAGTTCCACCACAGAATGCAAAGTTAGAATATGAGTTTTGGACACATTCACCCGCTTTGACTTTCCATTATAAATGCAGCCACCCTCGCAAGCAAAAACTCTGACCGACTACATCCATGTGTAGCTTTGACTCCCTTGAGTCCGCAGCAAAAAGAATCAGTGAAATTGGTCAAGTAAATCGATAGTTATGAATGGTGAAGGATGACCTTTTGTACAGGAGCTCTCTCGGAGAGAGGCTGCTACCTACTAAATTTTCTAAGTCATATTCTCCCTCTAAAACTCTATCTATTGACGTACGTCACCAATCAAATTACTATGTCGTACAGAAAAGTACAGGTACCGATGTACTTTCTACACTAACATCGTACAACATGGCCAAAATGTCGACACGTGTCAAATCGGGATTTGTTCCCGTAACGTCCGGAGTTGCCGCAATCCAATGTTATCGCGCAACGTGTCACTCGATGTGGTGATGATCGCAAATTACCGTGATTCTCTTCCGTTATCTCGACATCCTTCTCAGCCGTCCGATCAAAACTAGATTTCAATCATAGCCGTCATAAATACTTGCGCGGTTTTTATTTTGCTATCGAAACAAAATGTGTGGTATCTGTTTCTTCTCCGTACCGTACTCAGTACTCTATATAACTGAATCTATGCATCCCGAATGAAGTTTCAGTTGAATGAATTAGTCTACGTGTAAGTCTTTATATAATTATTAAACCATATATCATTTAACACTAGTATTAGACTAAACGGTTAAGGCTAACGGCTAGGTTGACAGACGGCAGGTACTCGGATCAAATCTTAGGTTCGTCAAAATATTTTAGGTAACTTTATCAAGATTTGCCTTCCTGTCCTTTTTGGACAGCTTAGGCAGCCATGGATCTAACTCTTCCTCAAGTCTTCTGTGACTGCGACAAGTGTGGGGACTTGAGTGAAGAGTTAGAGGCAGGTTGTCATCGTCTTCTCTTTGCTTTTTAATTTACAATCTCTAGACCTAGAAAATACTTGAATTTCAACACTCCCTTTATTTTATAGTCTACTTTACTTTCAACTCCCACCAAAAACAACAAATACATATATATATATATATATATATATATATATATATATATATATATATATATATCACGGCTACGATTAAAGCCGAATTTAATCGGACGGCCGGGATTAGCGCCGAGATCGCGGAGGAAGATTTCGGCGGTTTGTGGCCATCGCCACATCGGATGACGCGTGGCAAAATTCCGTTGGATTGTGGAAACTCCGGAGATTATGGCACCGAATCCGGATTTGACATGTGTCGACACTTTGGCCATGTCGTACAATGTCCGTACATAAAGTACACCGGCAGCTGTACTTTTGCGTACGGAACTCAATTCTGATTGGTTCCGTACATCAGTAGATAGAGTCTGTGAGAGAGATAGGACTTAGAAAAATTAGAAGATAGGACCCTCTCTCCCAGAGAGCTTCTGTACAAAAGGTCAACTTTGACCCTCCATAACTTACTGCTCAGGGGAGCAAATTCAGAGATTCTTTTTGCTATCGACTCAGGGGAGTCTTGTCTTCACAGGGGTGAAGTTGGTCAGAGTTTTTGTCTACCAGGGTGGCAGTTATTTTTGCTTAAACACAAAGGGGTCAGGATTATCCTAGAGGCTTCTTGGAAGCTGTCCACTCTGAGGACTTATACATATATATATATATATATATACATATATATATATATACATATATATATATACATATATATATATATACATATATATATATATATACATATATATATATATATACATATATATATATATATATATATATACATATATATATATATACATATATATATATATATACATATATATATATATATACATATATATATATATATATATACATATATATATATACATATATATATATATATACATATATATATATATATATATATATATATATATTCCTTTCATTTTTCCTTTTTCCTTCATGAAGCTTCAAGCGAATACCTTTATATTTAAGAAAGGGTATTTTATGACCAAAAATAATTTCATCTTGTCGATCATACATTTTATTTTGCATACCATTTTTCATAAACCCCAGCAAATATTTTATCCACCTCCTCCACTTTTCATCCAACCAAAATCCACTTTCCCTTTTGCATTTCCAACAGTTAGCCCAATCCTCCATGTGCAATACATACCCGGATGATAACCCTTTTACAGGCAGATCTTCACAAGTGACATCACACCAAGTAGTGATGTCAAATCCACCCCCCGTGAAATATTCCCAAAAATCACCAGTCCTCACTAAGTTCCTCTTTAAATCTACATCTTCCGAACTCATATTGTCATCCATGATAAATATCTCATTTTCTGAATTTACCCCACTCTCTCCCATGGAATTTTTTTCACTATCGTTTTCTATTTTTACTCCCAAAAAATATTTATCCTCCCCTAAACCTATAATCATATATTCCTCTTCTCCCCTATCCTTTAGAACCCTTTCTAGTTTCACTTCCCCCTTTTCTTCGGAATCCGTTGAAGTCTCCATTTCCGACCAGTTTTTTGTTTCCAAAAAATCTATGAAACTATCCTCAATATTTTGAACTCCCTCAAGTATCTCCTCTCTCTTTACTTCCCTTATACCTCCAAAAGCACACTGTTGTTTACGTGGAATTAATGTTTCTTTTCTTTCTTCCCCATACTACCGATGCGTAGAAGCTCCAACATATCTTCCTCCTCTTTCTCCTCTTCCCCTTCTTCCTCCTCATCCACATTCCAACTTCTAAGTTCTTCCAAACAAGGGCATTCCTCTATATAATGACACGATTCCCTACAAAAGAAGCAAACCCCTTTTTTCAAAGCTATTGTTTCTTTTCCTCTCCCTCTCTTTTTACCAAAGTTTCGATAAGGTTTACCTTTGTCTTTCTTCCTCTCATCACGCTTCCAGTTATACCGCTATTCCTCTCATCACGGTTCCGCCAATCACCACCAGCTGTAAATGCATTCACCCTGTCACTTCCCCTACGAAGCTCCAAAGTGCTTTCCCTCACAAGAATTATCCCCATGGTAAAGCTCCAAGTCCATGAGGAGCCATCCATTGCCTGCATACGACAAATGATGTTTTCGTACTCATCTGGGAGTTTCATAAGTAGTGTATTAATCATCCTCTCCTCAGATTCTACATATCCCGCACTAGCAAGCTCAACATATAGCGCAGTAATATCATTGCAAAACTCTATCATGCTACCGCCTTTATAAACATAGGCATCTATTTTTTGTTTTACTAATTGTTGCCTCTGAAAAGTCTCACTCTTATAAATCTGACTTAGTGCTTCCCATATCTCTGAAGTCTTCGTTAAGTTTATAAGAGTGATAGCTATGGACTTAGACACGTTTTTAAGTATGATATGCTTTGCTATAGTGTTTTTGTATTCCCATATTTTTGTGTCATTTTCTTCAGTTTTAATCCCTACAAGTGCAACCATAGTCGAGAGCTTAGCTCCCCTCACCATCAGTGGTCCTTTTCCCTTCTCCCATTTTTCCCCTTCCATGGCAATGATTTTCCCTTCACCTTCCTTTGCATCTGAACTCCGGTTGATTTTCTCGGCAGCCCTAGTTGATTCTCCATAGTGAGTTCCTCCAAAGCCCAATGGAGGACACGTTAATTGTCCCGCAACAATTCCCCATAAGTGCTTCTCGATAATCAATCCCTCCATCATAAATCCCCAATAAGTGAAGCGTGTTCCATCAAACATAGGCACCCTAGATGGTGGGCCCATAACGTGAAACTCTGTGTGCTCCATTGGCCACAGAAATCGCAAATCCAAAAGAAGCTAATCTAGATAGTGCCGACTCTTAGTTGATATAAACCTAAATGACTGACCCGTTGACAATCAAAAACCCATTATAAATTCACCCCTGTGAAATAAGACTTTCTGTGTGCTCAGTTCCACCAGAGAATGTAAAGTTAGAATATGAGTTTTGGACACAATCACCCATTTTGACTTTCCTTTAGAAATGCTTTCACAATGGCAAGCAAAAAATGTGACCAACCACACCCTTGTGTAGCTTGGACTCCCCTAAGTCCGCACCAAAAAGAATCACTAAGAATGGTCAAGAAATCGATAGTTATGAATGGTGAAAGATGACCTTTTGTACAGGAGCTCTCTCGGAGAGAGGCTGCTATCTACTAAATTTTTTAAGTCATATTCTCCCTCTAAAACTCTATCTATTGACGTACGGCACCAATCAAATTACTGTGTCGTACAGAAAAGTACAGGTACCGATGTACTTTCTACACGGCCATCGTACAACCTGGCCAAAATGTCGACACGTGTCAAATCGGGATTTGTTCCCGTAACGTCCGGAGTTGCCGCAATCCAATGTTATCGCGCAACGTGTCACTCGATGTGGTGATGATCGCAAACCGCCGTGATTCTCTTCCGCAATCTCGACATCCTTCCCGGCTGTCCGATCAAAACTAGATTTCAATCGTAGCCGTCTTAAATACTTGCGCGGTTTTTATTTCGCTATCGAAACAAAATGTGCGGTATCTGTTTCTTCTCCGTACAGTACTCCGTACTCTATATAACTGAATCTATGCATCCAGAATGAAGATTTAGTTGAATGAATTAGTCTACGTGTAAGTCTTTATATAATTATTAAACCATATATCATTTAACATTAGTCTTAGACTTAACGGTTAAGGCTAACAGCTAGTTTGACAGACGGCAGGTACTCGGATCAAATCTTTGGTCCGTCAAAATATTTTAGGTAACTTTATCAAGATTTGCCTTCTTGTCCTCTTTGGACAGCCTAGGCAGCCATGGATCAAACTCTTGATCAAGTCTTCAGTGACTACGACAAGTGTGAGGACTTGAGTGAAGAGTTAGAGGCAGGCTGTCAGTGTCTTCTCTTTGCTTTTTAATTTACAATCTCTAGACCTAGAAAATACTTGAACTTCAACACAAGACATATGGCTAGGGTTGAGAAAATCGTTGATAGATATTTCCTAGACAAGTGGAAATGGAGAAGGGATGAGGAAAAAATAAAATGTGGTCCCTTTGAGAGTAGGACGGAAAGATTTAGTGAATGATGCATCCCCCCCCCCCAGCTGCTTGAGACGGATGTGCCTGAGATTGCAACCCGCTGTGAACCTTAGACCTAAAATAAACGACAATGACTGTGGGTCCATGACACATCCTAATAAAGTGCATCCTTGGCGTTCGGTAAGTCCAGGAGCGGATGTAGTGCCAGGGATGAAATGCATAAGGTGTTCTCGCTCTGTAGAGGTAGGCTTTTCGAGCTCACCGGTATAGATGTTTCGAAGCATGCAAGGGCCGTTGTTAGAGAATGCATGTGAGTGTGGATAAGAAACTAAGGTAGGAAGAACCTTGAGAGGTTGACCAGGGACATTGATATTGAAATTAGAGGGACAATCCTGTTGAATGTAAGTTTGCACCTTATGGAAAGGAAAAAGTGCAGCTTGAATGTTTGTAGGAGGAGGATGGTCTGACAAATTAGCCTCACGAAGTTGACCGATATCAATCAGGTTGGTCCATTTAGAGCAAACCCGATGTCTAGGGAACCATGGCGAGCGGCTTCAATAATGAGTGGCGGGCCAATTAATTGTTCTATCCTCTTGTAATCAACCAAGATCGTAGGTCTTGGGTCATTATAGGCTTCGACATTTTCCACGATATATCCCATAGGATGCGCTAAAGTTTGCAAAAAATGAATGATGCAAACCAATTCAAAAAATTATTTGGTACGAGGATCTGCCAATCCGAGGCCTTTCGGCGCCCAAGACATTCCTTGGCACTCCCATCCGCCGAAAACTAGATTAATCAGCTCGATCTCTAGTAAGTGGTGGTTTCCCACAATGCGGCTGTCTATGGGAGAGCAGTATGCATATGCTCATATGCGGATTTCGGTAACAAATGAGGGTATTGAGAATGCAACAAATTACAATGATGTAGTTGTGCTTTCCGTGCTAAAGGATCAATCTCGACAAAATAATAACATCGGATTAATAATCTCTTTCGCAGACAGGAAAGGAAAGAAGTGCCAATTCCAACAAAAAGGTCCAAAATCACCAATCCATCCAAGTTAGGACTCAATTGGACCTGATTCCAACTGATGGGAAGAAATTTGGAGTCTGTAGGCATATGAAGTGTGGGAGAGATCGGGGAAAGCAAAATCGACAAGGTTTGGTTATACATACGGTCAAATTCCCTCGTATCTATCAAGAATCTGGGATTACTGAAAATTTCGGGAAAAGAAGAACTATCGGGCATAATTTCTTCCGCCGAGAGTGAACGAAATATTTCAACTCCCACCAAATTGCCTGAAAAAGCGGGTACAATGGTTGCCGAATGTGCCATGACAAACATAGGTTTCCTATCGCAAATTAGTGGGAGGCAAATTTTGCGTTCTTGGTAGTTAGTGGGCCTATACGAAAATGTGTGGTCATGCATGTCAACTTCACCCCCTACACGAAATATAACGTTTTATCCCACTAAGCATTCATAGTCACTACATTTACTGACCAAGGTGAGAGCTAAGACCTCTGAAAAATCTGTGACCATTCCATTCAGGAACCGGAAGACGAGCAATTCCTCAGTGATTCCGAGGACTGGCTCGGTTGTACCCGCTGACGTTAACAAGCGAGTAGAGGTGGGTTCAAGTTTGTGCGGAGTAAGACCAAGCTCGAGTGCAAAGCTAGATCCCAATATAACTGGCTTTGCACCCGTAACCATAAAGGGAAGGGAAGGGGCTACACCATTAATCAACAATGAACCCTTTCCGTTATCGAAAAAAATGATACGGGGATCGAGTGTTTTTCGCTCTACGGAAATATGTTGAACAACCCCAAGATTTTTGATCAGCTTTAGTGCTCGTAAAGCGGCAACAGCAAGTGAGCTATCGGGGGTAGAGGAGAGGGTTGGAGTGTTAGAAATCATAGTGGACAGGATGCACAAGCGTTCTTTCACGCGATGTGCCTCGTGTATTGTTCGATCCACTATGTTGAGAGCTTCAGCTCTAATAGCTGAAGCGGTTTCAGGCAAGGGAGGAGAAGGTTATGTAGTAAATAACAATGGAATGCGTGTATTAGGAGTTTTGTCGTCACAGTTGTGATGGGTTGAACCTTTATCGAACATAGACGCTCGTTGTTAGACAGTGAAATCCCGTAAGATTGAACCCGCCAACGTGGGCATTTGTACTAAGGTGCAAGCCATGCCCGTAAATTGGGGCTTCATTAGAGTCATGAAGGCTGCAAATTGTTCGTTCATCATGGCCGACATTTGCCTTTGCATTTCCAACCGTTCTCTCTCTCTCTTCAAGATACCTTAGGTAGAGTGGTGTCCTTCTCTAGTTCTTTAACCGGTTGAACTGGTTTTGCGAATCGACCGCGAATGCCACCACTCTTAGTTTGGTTCTGATAGGAAAATTATGGGTTTTTTATATGACATCGATAGACGCAATGGCATGTTTTCTTGCAATGTGTAGAGGTAGCAGTTTTGTCTGGACACATTTGGGCATCGTGTACCGTTTTCCCACAACGGAAACATAGTCTATTTTCGGGAGTAACTAGTGGAGTTCTCATGGCTAGGACCTTAGGAGGCCGGTTATTAGGCCAAAGATTGTTTTATAGTGGAACAATTAGTTCTTTCAGGATTGCTTTAGGACGGTCATGGGCTTCCCACCAGCAATTTTGCATTTCATATTCTACAGCATGTTGGGCGGCTTGGTCAAAAGTGAACTTCAAGCTGTATGTTTGAGTCAGGTGACCCAAGATTATTTTCTTCGACTAATTTGGAAACTGTCCTACGAATTTCTGGACAGCTTCACCATCTGACATTAATTTTGGCAATGCTTCTCGAAGTGCTTCCATACGAGCACGCATGGTAGGAGCGGTCTGTCTCGATTTTTTGTTCAAAGTTCATTAATTCTCGAACTTGATCGGGGTTTTGCAAACGGTACGCTGCTTGAAACATTTCAAACATGATTGAAAAGGGATCGAGTAGCGAGATTGTCATTGCTTGTCGTGCCGAAATTCCAGCACGTGCGGGAATAGCAAAATGATGCGGTATTTCCCCAACTGCTGCCGTAATAACATCGCCGTGAGCATCAACGAAAGATGCGGTATTTCCCCAACTGGTGCCGTAATAAGATCGCCGTGAGCATCAAAGACTGATGCGGTATTTCCCCAACTGCTGCCGTAATAACATCGCCGTGAGCATCAAGGACTCTCGGAATAGTCGGTTGATAGGGAATTTTTGGTTGTCATATAATAGCATGACTCCCACCAAAAGCTGGAGAGAACTCTGTCATCGCAAGTACGAAATCATATTTGCGAAAATAAAGAGTGATGGCCGAACCGCGGAGGTAACGGCCTAAAAGAGAGAAAGCAAGTACGAAATCATATTTGCGAGAATAAAGAGTAATGGCCGAACCGCGGAGGTAACGGCCTAAAAGAGAGAAAGCGACCCGCAGGTCAAACCGATCTTCGTTCCAGAATGCAAGGTCGCGCATTTCGGTATCAAATAGCATACGAAAATGAGATAGAGGCATAGTGTCTTTCATTCCTGAAAAAAAAAAATGAAGCTGACCACCTCCTTCTGATGTGGAAGCCCTGTCCACTAATGGATTAAGTGAGGCTAATACTGGATGTGAGGTTAGTGGAAACCAGAAAGACAACGAATCAAAATTCGCCCCTTCAAGGGGATTGTGGTCAGACTCTTCCTTGAAAGGTGTGGAAGAGACTGATGATAAAGAAGAGACTGAAGTGAGAGAATGAGACTGAAGTGAGAAACTATTGGACTGACAGAGAAATGTGACGCGAGATAACCGAGGAAGGATGATCTAAAAGACCAGGTAAGTCTGATGGTTCTGATTCCGTGGGCCTAAAAGGGGCCAACGATCGAGTAGTTCCGGAAGGATAATAAAGATTATCCCAATCAATGGGCATAAAAAAGACAAACCGAATGACGACCCGGTAGCCGATACATCCTATCCGAGATGCTTCAATTGCCAAGCCTGTCCTATCCGAGATGCTTCAATTGCCAAGCCACACCACAGAGGCATCTAATCAACCACATAGTCTCTAACCAGGCATCGATGGCCACATCTATCAAAAAGTCGTGTTACCGAAGCCTTCTACCCTACAAACAAGAGGGCAAGGCCAAAGGGCCAGATCTATAAAGGCAGATAACTTACTATCCAAGCACTCACAAGTTCAGATCTACAGCGGCACAATCCACTAAGGAACTAAACAATGCCACCAACGGCAAGATCTAAGGAAGAAACCCCACACCAAACAAAACAAACTCAGTCAAGGCCACTCACGGCCAGATTGCAAGCATGGAAAGCTAGAAAAATGCAATGCTCAATATGAGTGGATTCGAGCAAATCCACTCCAATCTTGTCCCTCTAAAGATGAGCCAACTATCTTAACATGCTCTTGCACCCGCAAGGCATTCTGATACTTAAATAACACTTTTAACAATCTGGTGATTGTCAAAAGTGAACTGCAGCTGATCGCTACAGCTAGAGTTTTGCAGAGCTTCCTTTTCCAATCTGATCCACGATCACCACTCGCTAAGAAATCTAATTGATAAAAACCTTCCACAAGAAATAAAAGAGAACAATGGCCAAATGAGTATACAAAGGAAAACCTCTAACTGAAAATGTCCCAACTAAAATAATTACCTAGGTCTAATCTCAATCAAATAAAAGTTGAAGTGTAAGATTTAAAAACAACGGTAACTGAAAAACTTAATGAAACCAAGATAGACTAAGAGATTCGCAATCTTTGACAATTTCAGGACAGACCACAAAGCGGAAAACAAAGATATTTTAGGGTTTTAAAGCGAATGATGAAACAAAATGTTGTATATATATATATATATATATATATATTTCCAAAAGAAAATTGAAAAAAAAGTTAAAACTGGAAAAGGAAACATACATGTAGAAAGAGTAAATGGATCAAAAAGATAAAACTGCCTATAAAAATTGGGGACGGTAAACTGCGAATTGAAAGTATAGATTTTAATAATAATGTATATATATATATTTAATTATTTTGGTTCTTCAAACCAAACTGAGAAACAAAATTGAAACTGAAAAGTGAAGCTGGATTGGATTGAAACAGACAGACTGAAAATAAAAAACTGAAATTGAAAGATAATTTTTATTTTATTTTTACATAAGAAAATTGAAAATGAAATATAATAAACAAAAGAGAGAGGAAAATGATAATTTTAGAGTACAAGAATATTATGCTGATGGGTAGCCACTAGGCTCCTCGGTCTGAATGTATCCCTTACTGGAGTTAGGTTTAATATTTTAAATAAATAAAATAAACAAGCAAATGAAGATACCACAAACCAACAATAAAAATCTGAATTCGAGATAACCGAATTTCAGCCAGCCATAAATAAATTGCAGGAAAAGGCGACAGAGATGCCAAATAGAATGTCAAACCGTAATACACATAATACATTCACAAGGGTTCAGACACAGCCTGAGAAAGTTGGCAATGGCAGAATCCATACCAAAAGAGTTTGATGAAGGTAAACCTTGCGGACCTTGGCGTAAGCCAAGTGAATTACATTTTAGGAATTTTACAAGAAAGTATGATACTGAGGATAAAAACTAGGCGCTAACAAGGTGCAGGCACGAAACGCCTCAAAAAAAGCTTGGATAATTCGTACAGTACACTAAGGAAAAAGATAAAATAGAAAAGACTACGAAAATTCTCCTAAAACGAATTCCTGTACTCTGAATTATGAGAGTACAGAACTAACTATTCTGACTAAGTACTAACCTATGACTAACTTCAACTTACAAATAGCGTGAGAGCATAATATGTACGATTTGCACCTACTTTAGGTCTTGGCCAATAGGCGACTTGTATCGTATAACTACGTTACAAAATTCACGGTCCACGGATTAAAACCCTTCCTAATCTACATGGAAATGCGCGAACCTCCAAGGGTTCACGACTTAAATTACAACGAATCCGGGTGCGTGGCCAACAATTCGAAATCGTATGTTGTGTGTAGGTACTGTCGTCGTTGCTCTTATGACCGTTCAATGCCGTACCTCCACGTAATTCACGGCGGTTACACTTCAAACGTATGCATTCGTACCTGCGCGCAACCAAATTTAACCACCAAACAAAATTAGCGTGGCGACAGTTCATAATTCACGATACCATATTCAACAATTATGTGCCGATACGATGCGACATGACAGATTAGTTTATAATTCACGATACTATATTCAATAATTATGTGCCGATACGATGCGGCATGACAGACTATATGATAAACTAACGGCTACCGGCTACTCTTACGACGGTAGGTACCAGGATCAAATCTTGGTTGGTAGCTATTTTGGTACAAGTGGTCTTTTTCAGCTCCTTGTCTCACTGAGAAGACTAGGCAGCCATGGCTCTAACTCCCTCTCTAGTCTTCAGTGACTGCGACAAGTGAGGGGACTTGAGAGAGGAGTGAGAGGCAGTGTGCCTTTACTTCTTTGCTATTTTTATTTTACACCTTTTAGACCTAGAAAATACCGAACTAAAACCATTAATCTCTACACTTTGCTTATTTTTTAGTCACTTTTAAATTTAAGACCACCCTTCTCCCTACAAAAATTTAATTTAGGAGAAGGAACAAGTTTGGTCATCATATCCCCTACCATCCACTATTTGGTCTGTATTCTAAACTGATTATTTTATTCTCTACTTTCTCTCTAACAAAACTGAGCCTAACATCCATGTGTTTGGCTTTGAAGTGGTGTTTGGGATTGGCAGCAAAAGCAATGGCTGTCTGATTATCACAAAAGATTTTCTGCACACCACTCTCAAGATGACCAAGCTTACCAAGCAAAGACTTCACCCACATCAATTCTTTTACAGCATAGCAAAAAGCCATATACTCAGCCTTCATGATGGACTTATAAACAACTTTTTGCTATTTGCTACTCTAGCAGCAAGCCCTATCACCCACCTACAATACATATCTAGAAGTAAATCTCCTCATAGGATTATCCCCATAACTGCCATAACTTCAAGTGGTGATGTGAGTATTGTCCCCACCCAAATGCAACCATAGATCCCTAGTCCCTACAACATATCTAAAGACTCTCTTATTTGCCTCCTTATCTCTTTTAGTGGGAGCATTAAGTCTCCTACTCAACACTCCTATAGCTGCCGCCAAATCCGGCCGAGTACAATTCATAAAATAAATAAGACTGCCCACTACTTGTTTGTAACACATAGTCTACATGAACTTTTTCTCTTCAGGACTTACTTTCTCATCCAAAACTAAAACTCCTCCCACACTCCCCTCACTTCCCTTCTTTAGCTCCATTGGAGTTGAACAACTATTGGCATTGTCCATTTGAAACTTTTTCAACATGTTCCCAATGGCCATTTATGAGTTAGTCTGATTATCTTTCTATCTCTGTCTCTCTCTACCTGAATTCCCAAAATATATCTTGCCGCCCCTATATCATTCATCTCAAATCTGCTTTTTAGATCCGTTTTCAGTTTATTAATTTTATCCATGGATTTACTTAAAACAAACAAATCATCGACATAGATTGCAATAAAAATAATACCTTCCTCATTTTCTAACAGGTAAATTGAATTATCTGAGCTAATCCGTATATATCCTAGACTGGTTAAAAACTCATCAAGCTTCTCGTTCTATTGTGGAGGCGCCTGTTTCATGCCATAGAGAGATTTGATCAGCCGACATACTTTGCTCTCCTCTCTTTGTTCCACAAATCCTTCGCATTGTCCTATGCAAATCTCCTCTTCCAGCTCTCCATGGAGGAAAGTTGTTTGTTATCTATCTGGTGCACTTCCACGTCTTTTGCTGCCGCCAGACTGAGAAGGATACGGATGGAGGGAAATCTAACAACCAGAGCAAAAGTTTCCTCGTAGTCGATTCCCTTTTTATGAGTAAATCCTTTGGCCACTAACCAGGCTTTGAAACGCTAAATGGTGTTATTCGGGTTCAGTTTTAACTTGAAAATTCACTTACACCCTATCGGCTTTCGGTCAGCTGGACAGTCCACCAAATCCTAAGTATCGGCCGCCATGATTTAGGCCATTTCCTCGTTGATGACTGTTTTCCATCGGTTTTTCTCCGAACAGTTCATCGCCTCTTTGTAAGTCTGAGGTTCATTTGGGTAAAATAATCTGGTTACCTTGTTGTAGACTTGATTTTCCTGCAGCCTTTTGGTGCTTCTCCTTTCTCTCTCAAAATCTGCTGCTGGTATAGATGGCTTTTGTGGATTCCTTCTAATAGTTTCACCTTCTCCCCTCTCCCTTGGTTCCGGTTCAATTTCCACCACGTCTTCCGCTTCTAGTCGAGGTGTCTCTTGAGGTTCTAATGTTTGTTCCTTTTTCGTCTTATTTGTACCTGCAACATCACCATCTTTTTGGAAACGTGGATAATTGGGGAGCTCAAAGTCATCAGAATTTTCGGACTCAAATATGATTTTGACTGACTTTGTATACTTGAAGGGATTTATAGATTTCCCTTTATCCATTACCACTAGATGCTTCACTAGAATTATATCTTCTCTCTTAAGATCATAGACCTTATGCCCTTTTACATCTTCATCATATCCTAGCAGATATCTAGGTTTTTTTTTCGGATCTAACTGCCAATTTGACCGATCTCTGTCCACACTAAACACTTGACTACCGAAATCCTTTAAGTGTGAAATATTTGGTTTTCGGCCGTTCCATTTCTCATAAGGTGTTTGTCGTTTTATTGCGGAAGTAAGAACTCTATTTTTGAGATAATTTGCACAGTTCATTGCTTCGGCCCAGAATCTCTTTCCTATCTTCTTATCCGATAGCATACTTTTGGCACTATCACTTAGTGTCCTATTTAACCTCTCGGCTACACCATTCTGCTTAGGATTTTCAGAAACTGTCTTTTGGTGTTGTACTCTATCTTCTATCAAAAAATCCACAAACTGATTTTAGGTAATATCTCCCCCATTATCACTTATAACTCTCTTAATAGTAGTTTCATGGAGTTTCTCACTCCAAGCTTTATATTCCTTAAAAATCTATGGAGCCTCTGATATATTTTTCAGAAAATACACTTTTGAATACCGAGACCTATCATCAGTGATAGTCATTATAAACCTCTAACCTCCGGGTGAGGGCACCTTAGCAGGTTCCCAAATATCAGTGTGTACCAAATCTAACATTTTTTCTCCTTTATAAATAACCACTTTTGGGAAGGGTAACCTGTGTGCCTTACCTTGAGCACATCCACAACAGTCACTTAGACTCTCACTTTCTCCAAACTGAATCCCTTCCACTACTCCAATCTTTTTCATTTCTTTTAACTTATCTAAATGCACATGCCTAAGCCTATTATGCCACAACGTTATATCATGAACACCAGAATAATAAAGCTTTTTGTTTTCATTGCTTAAAATCAGCCTAAACATCCATTGGCTACCGTTTTCAGCAAACTTCCTCCTCAAAACTTGCAGTAAAGGTTCCCTTTCCTAGTGCTTCTAACATAGATGTTGAGATGAGGTTTTTGTTTAACTCATGAATAAACAAAACATTAGAGAATGTGACTATGGATGTCTTTCCCTCCAGTAAGACTTTCAAATCTACTGATCTTACCAAAGTATTAGTGACTACCCTCCCATCCCCATACTCTATTTCTACGGTGGGAATCTTTCTCATATTTGTGAACATGTGTTTTTCCTTACACATGTGCATGGAGGCACTTGAGTCCACAATCCTACCCCCTTCACCTTTCAATCCTTCGAAAGCACATTTATGCTTTCGCGGAATGTTGACCTCGGTCTTTGCCTCCAACTCCTCATCCAACAATAGCTCATCGTCCTCGTCCTCAGATTCCTCCTCATGTACCTACGTCACAAGAGCCTTTTTATTTCCCCTTGGAGGTCCACCGATCTGCCTCTCCTTTAACTGATGTTCGGTTAGCGTAAAGCACTCCGCCATATAGTGCCCCGGTTTCTTACAGAAATGACATAGCCCCTTCTAAACCCTTGGTCAGGACACAACGTACTGATTTTTGTGTCCCCCTTCGTAGTTTCCAACCGGTTTTCTTAGATCCTTGTTCCTCCAATCGATCCCGCCTGCTAAGGCTTGTCCACTCTTTCCTCCCCTCCGACTCTCTATCGTATTCTCTCGAACGGGAATCATTCCTACCACATAATTTCATGTCCACGTTGAGTGAGGCAAGTTCGCACACGGTTAACTATATTTTTGTAATCATTTGGTAACTTCATGAGCAATCAGTAAACCTTCACCTTTTTAGTTTCTACTTGCCAAGGACTCTCTAGTTATATGAAAAGTGTTACAAGCTCATTACAGAAATCCAACATCTTTCCCCCTTTGTATACATATGCATTTATTTTCTTATCAGCCAATTCCTATTGTTGAATCGTACCACTTCAATATATTTTTATGAGAGCCACCCAAAGATCGGATGCCCTTTCAACATGCAAATGAGGAGATGCAAGTCCTTGAGTAAGATGGCAGAGGATGAAGTGCTTTGCCGCCATATTGTTATAGTCCCAGGTATCAATATCATTCTCCTCGTTCTTCGAAAAAGGTGATATGAATGTTGAACCTGTTGCTATAGGTGTTGCCATAAGTATGATCGTCTCCTATTCTTTCCCCTTTTTCCATCATAATGGTTTCCCCGTCCTCCGAATCCTCCGGTGGAGCTGGATCAGCTTTTCTTCTAAACGTGCTTCCCCCAAACCTTGGAGGAATGACTGAACTGGATGGATGCTTCACTCGCCCGCTCACTATCCCCCAAAACCTCTTTTCCCATAGAGCTCCTGTCATCATACTCTACCAGTATATGAAGCCAGTTACACTAAAGATAGGCACCCTTGATGGTGAGCCCATAAACTGCAACTCTGCGACCTCTATAGGTCCTCAGAGTAGGCAGCTCACACGAAGCCTCTAGGATAGCCTTGCCCCTTGACACTTTGAACAACTCGTTCCACCACCCTGGCAAATAACTGACTAACTTGACTTCACCCTTGTGAAAACAAGACTCCCCTGAGTCTGCTGCAAAAAAAATCAGGCAATTTGCTTCATTGAGCAAGTGAGTTATGGATGGTCAAAGTTGACCTTTTGTACAGATGCGCTCTAAGAGAGAGGCAGCAACTTAAGATTTTTCTAAGTCTTAATGCCCTCCCTGAACTCCCTACTACTGGTGTATTTGACCAATCCTACAAATGTAAAGTACAAAAAGGTACAAATGCAGGTGTACTTCTTGTACGGCCATGGTACAGCATGGCCGTCCCGCTAAAGTCTATCACTTCGTGAGCCATAATTGCTCCCTCCGCAATATGTGCTGTCCACTGGTAGGCTGCCACGTGTCATCCGGTGACTTCTCCTCCATAAACCGTAAAATGAGCACTCCCATGCTTCAGCTCCATTGTGAGCCGTTCAATCGACGACAACATTTAATTCCGTCCTTTGAAATTCAATGTATGATTTCATTTCGTGCGTCCTAATTTCTTTTAGTGTGTCTGCGAGTGTTCCATATATTACCCAAGCGATAATTTGTTAAATGAATTATGTGACGTGTTAATGTTTAAATACCTATCGCATCCTTAATATCTCAGCACTGGATATAGACTAAAGGATAAAGCTAACAGTTACTGGCTTCTCTGACGAACGTTAGATACTAAGACTAAATCCTGGTTCCCGCAGACAAAATGGTACAAGTGGTATGTTTCAGCTCCAGGTCTTTGTGAGAAGACTAAGCAGCCATGGCTCTTACTCCCTCGCTGATCTTTTATGAC
>JBBHKE010002135.1:584541-601549 GCA_037447655.1 Zygnema cylindricum | reverse complement strand
TCGTCTTTCTTTTCCTTTTGTTTTTTTTTTTTCTTCACTTTTGTTTTCTAGCTTACAAGTTCAGGAATGTTAGGTCTAAAAACGGTTATTCCTTGGCTATACGAGTTAGGGCCGTACGATATTCATCTGAAGACTCATATTCTGTCCAATCAGTTGTACGGCTTTGAAATGACGGCTACCGGGCTTTGATTGGCCCGAAGAAGTACACTTTTTTCGTTTCCTTTCTCTCAGGGTACATCCCAATGTATTAAAGTATGGACTTTAATCTGTCGTTTTCACCCAAGACGCAGTTCCGTACGAGAAAAAATTTAGCCGTACAAAAAAATCAATTCTTCAAAAGTACAGCAAACTTCAAGTCGATACTTTGAATGTACTTCGTGTTTGTCGTCATTTGAACTCATTTTGGCGTTTTCCTTTTTTCGACTATGCGTGCTCCAATAGGTGCACTCAAAAAGGCTTTGTCGGATTTAATATTGAATGTAAAAGCTATCTAAAAATTCATGGGGCAAAGAGATTCATCCAAAGATATTTGACCCTAAAATATGCCTTGAAGTTCACTTTTTACAAAACCGCCCAACATATGGTTGATTGTGCAATGCAAACTTGATGGTGGGAAACCCACGATCATCGTGAAGTTGTCTTGAAACAACCTGTGGCGAATAAAATGAATAATCTTTGCAACACATGGCCTAAAAATTGACCTCATAAGATTCCAACCATAGAAACTCCACTAGTTAATATTGGGAACAAAATATGTTTTGGATGCGGGAAAACAAGGCATAATGCAAGAATGTTTCAAAAAAAGACAGCAACCTATATACATTGCAAGCAAACAGGTCATTATTCGTAGATGGCACAAGGAAGTTGAAATTATGTGGCCTCCATAGGCCCACATAATATGCAACCTATATAAGACCTATACGATAATGCTTGCCCTTTTGACTTTCCCACTAAATAAGTGCCAGCTTGGCACACAAATATTTTGAGCATTCTCACCTTTGTGAGGCCGCGACTCCCTTGATCAAGTGCCAAAAGAATCATTAAATTTGCTAACCTGAGCAGTAAGTTATTAATGGTCAAAGATGACCATTTTGCACACAAGCTCTCTCACTGAGAGGCGGCTCTACTTTACTAAGTCTTAGTTTGCCTACTCGCATTTGCCTACTACTAAACCCTAGACTAACAAGAAGACTGTATAGTACAAGAAGGTACAGTGGCGAATAGTTTTTTTACGACTATTCTACAGCATGGCCTTCTAAGTGACGATGTCAGATCGGGAGCCATGATTCCTTTTTCCATCTTTTTCGGTGTCCAGTTATATGTTGCCACGTGATATCGCCACATCCTCGGGTGGGACCTTCTTACCTCCAAAAGCACATTTCTGTCTAGGTGGGATGTTAGAATGCTTCTCATTTCTCTTCGGGTTAAGGAGAAGCTCCTCGAGTTACTCTTCCGATATGGATTTTTTCTCATCTTTCTCTTCATGATCATACAAGACACCTATAAGGTCAAAGAACGTTTGTCCATCCTGTCCACCATGCTCCTCGAGTAGGATAGCAACGAAAAAACTGTATATCACTCCTTCTGCAGTTGTGTTACACGCATTACAAAACCATCGTAATGCTCTCTCCCTTCAAGCTATTACTCTTGAAGAGCGATCTAGCCTCACTCCTCACATCAATTTCCTAGATAACAAATTGGGCGTGTTCACAGTTAATGGGTTTGCTGCGGCATTTCCTCTCATGGATACAAGCGCAAAGCCAATTATCCTCGGTTTCGAGTTTGCAATCAAAATAGGTCTTACAGCAGATAAGCTGCAACCCACTGCCCAACGTCTGTTGACTTCCACATGTACCACAAAGCCAATCCTAGGTATTACGATAAAACCTATTTGTTTTCAGTTTTAGAGTCAGTCAGCGACCGATTTTGCATAAATATATGCTCACGCATTAGTCACCAAGTGTAGTGACTATGAACGCTTGGTCGATCAACACGTTATTTTCCGAGTTAGGGGGGGTTGATATGCATGATCAAACATTTTCATACATACCCAACAAATTTTTGTAACGTAAAGTTTGCTTACCCCTTATCTCGGCCCGGCAACCCATGCCTACTACGGCCTATTCGACACTGATGTTGCCAGCCTATCCCGCAGTTAGCATAGGTGCAGACATTCTTAACTCTCTAACAACGGATGAAATCTCACTAGATCCCTTAGGTTAACCATAATTATTTAGTACACCCGGATTCACCATTGACTCTTCAGATTTCGACCGACTATACAAATTTACTACACCAATTCCCTTATCTACTATTCCGGATCCACCCTCTACTACAATAGATCCTTCCATGTTCGTTCCGATTAAAAGGAAACCACTCAATTTACAACCTCACCCTAATGGTCTTGTTATTTTAGACCATTTCGCAGGAATCGGTATTTCACTTCTCTCTTGTCTGCGGTAAGGGCTTCTTATTAAACAATATTATTCGCTAGATATTGATCCTTTGGCAAGGCGGGCTCAGCTGCATCACTGTCAAATATTGCATGAACAATATCCACACCTTTTACCCCAGTCCGCTTTTCAGGACGTGCATTCGACTCTACCACAGGATATCCGCCTAATAGGAAATCACAATTTGTTGGAATTAGAACCAATCGATCTCCTTTTTGCTGGATGGGAATGTCAAGGTATGTCTAGAGTCGGGAAAGATTTAGGTCTCGTATATCCACGTACTAAGTTGTTTTTGAGTTAGTGCGTCTTATCCCCTTCTTCCAAAAATTTGACCGTCCTTTTGGATACGTCTTAGAAAACATTGCAGCTTATAATGACCCTTGACCCACGGTCCTCGTAGATTACAGACATATTGAATCAATAATTGGACCGCCACTAATCTTTGATGCGACACGCCACGGTTTGCTAGCCCACCGGGTTCATTCCAATAGGATTAACCTGGTGGACATAGGCTGGCTCTGAGAAGCTAACCTCATTGTCTGACCACCTAACTTGTCTATTCAAGATGTACTTCTTCCATTTCATAAGGTGAAGACATGTATCCAGACAGACTATCCTTCTATTCTCCTACATTTTGTCTGAACATTCCTGGCCAGCAACTATGTGCACTTCCTACACTAGTCGCATATCCACACTCACACACATATTCGCATAACGGACTGGGCATGCTTTAGAACACTCATTCAGCCAACTTAGAAGAACCTATTGCTGCAAAACAAGAACATCTTTTACGTTTCATCCCAAGCACCACTGCCGCTACAAGGCTCACTGAGAGGCAACACTGTTCCTTAGTTGGTCGTGTCATGGATCCCCTATCACTGTCATTTGTCTTGGGCATATGATTCCAAGCCGATCAATACGCACAAAACCATCCGTCTCCATCAGATGGGGGGGGCATACACCATTTAAACACACAGCTTCCAAATCCTCACCTTCTCTTTGGGGTACAACTTTTCAGCTCGCTCTTTTTCCTTCCCCTACAAAGTCTGACACAGATCGCACAATTTGTGATATTTTGGAACCTAGTCACATGAGTTGGTCTCTCCCAGCTTACACATCCGCTAAATCTCAGGTATCAGTACGGGCATCACCACACTGGGCAGCTGCATTTCCATCTAGAAGTTGGCATCATGCGCTAAATTGTTTGCATCAGCTCCCTGTCGAAAATAAGTTGGGACACTCTTTTATAACGGATGAGCAGCTAGCATTTGGGAAGGCCATGGAAGCCATGACTATCAACACGCCTGAAAAACCGACATGGAGATTTAGAACTAGACTAACAAAGCCGGAACACGAACATTTAGATGGAGTCATAAACCGAATTATAGACCCATTTGCTTTCTTCATGAAAGACTTAGGTCGACACACCACTTACATAATATCCATTGACCTGGAAGATGACACACCTATATTTAAGCCCAAGCATCACCTATGAGAAACTAAATGGGAATCAATAACACGCTGCACAAAATTAGAAGAGGCAAGCCTGATTTAGAGGTCCGGTTCCACCTTTGCGGCGCCCACCGTCATGCCTCGTAAAAAGACGTGGATGGGAATTTTACAGAACGTCGCATGTGTGGGGACTATCGAGAGTTGAATTCACGTACAATCTTGGACCGACATCTAATAATGTTGAATGGGGACATTTTTGATCATGTTGGAAGGGCTAAATATATCAGCATATTAGATCTGCGACAAAGATTTAATCAAATTGTAATAGAGGAAAAGCATCGACACAAAATTGCATTTTGGGGTAGTGAAGACGTTGGGAATGTGCAGTTATGCCCTTTGGACGGAAAAATGCACTTGCACTATTACAGAAAGTCATGGACTCAGACTTGGGGGGGATGTAAGTTTGCCCGTTGCTATATCGACGATCTAATCATCGCTTAGTCCAATATAGAAGAACATGCAATGCATATAGAGTCGGTATTCTACGAATTAAAAAAGGTAGGACTTAAATGTCATCTTGCCAAGTGCACCTTCGGAGCCAAAGGGGTACCTTATCTTGGGCACTTTATTTCATCCGATGGGATTACTATGCTAAAAGTAAAAGTGGAAGCAATTAGTAAACTCCCGGCCCCAACGGATTTGACTAGCCTACGTGCATTCTTGGGGTTAGCGAATTGTTACAGGCGGTTTGTTCCTAGTTTTAGTACCTTTGCATCTCCACTAAATGAAATCTTGAAGAAATCAGTTCCGTTAATGTGGGGACCCTCTCAAATTGAGGCATTTTAGGGATTAAAGGATGCACTGTCCACCACTCCCATTCTTCGCCCACCAAATCATAAATTACCATTTGCCTACAGACAGACTTCGATAAGCCAGGCATTCCGACCACCCTAACTCAGCCTGAACTCACACGTGAGGAATATGTAGTGGCTTATGCTGGTCGAAGCATCAATCAAGCGAAATCAAATTACGGTAGTTATGAAGGGGAGTGTCTTGCTGCAGTTTGGGGAATTGTGCATTTCCACCATTATCTTTATGGCAAGCCTTTCACCCTTCTTACTGACCATCAACCATTGCATTGGCTCATGACCAATGACGTGGTGTCTAGCAAATTAGCCCGCTAGGCTCTTATTTTATACGAAAATGACATGGAAATAATCCATCGACCTCGCCTCCTCAGTTTGAATGCTGATGGCCTCTCCAATAACCCTTTGCCCCACTCCATTGGTAATGGTGTACAACACAATTTTGATGAAGATTAAGTTGCATCCCTATAAGCGGGAGCACATGTGATTTATAGTTTTGTTGCACCTTCAAATCACAAAACATAACACGATCTATGGCAGGACAACGCATTGGTTTTTTTTTTACCCACTCAGTCTTTTCAAGCTGGAACCCTATCAGGAGAAAAGCAGTGTGTTCGTTAGAGGGCCAAAAATTACTTGTGGATAGGGGGCTCACTTATTCGTCTTCTCTCAGATGGAAGCCATCAACATGTCCCTCGGCTAACAGAACGACTATCGCTTATTAACCATATTTATACCGATCTTGGACATTATCGTACTAAACGGACCTTGAGTTTAGTACAAGCGCGCTATTGGTTGTCGGTCATGCAGTCCGACGTGGCGTTAGTGTTACACAAATGCATGACATGTGATCGGTTACGGACTTCATTTTCTAATCGGCAGTTACACTTCATCCCTTACCTATTCGAGGTCTCTTTTACAAGTGGTCGTGTGATCTTGCAGGTCCCTTTCTCAATTATAGAAGGGGCAAGCAATACATCATGGTAAGGATCGAGAATTTCAGCAAATGGGTGGAAGTTGTGGCACTTTTGCATAAAATTGTCAAACTCACCACCGCAGCTTTTTAGGAGCACGTGCTCCTCCGATATAGAGCTCCTGCAAAAGCACTTACAAACTAGGGAACCGAGTTTCGTGGCAAATTTCACGAGATGTTGGATGATGGGTTAATTGATCATCAACAAACAAGCCGTGATCATCCTTAAGCAGACGGTTTGGCGGAGAGAGTTCTCCAAACATTTAAGCGGCTTTGCGTAAACAATGCTTAGAAAAGCACATTACCATGTGGGATCAATCATTGTGATATATTGCCATAGGTTATCGGATGTTTATACATGCCAGTTAAGCAAATTTCAGTCCATATTATGTGTTGTTAGGCCGAAACCCACTACTAGGTTAAAATGTAAAGAAAGTTGTTAGCCTACCTTTGCCTCTTATGTCTGATTCTCTTTTCTTGGAAGAATTGACCAACCGAGCATTTTTTTTTGCTAGGGAAATGCCTATGGCTTTTGAAAATATGTAGATTGCCCAACATCGCGGCTCCTTATGGTTTGCAACAACTCATAGTGGCAGCTACCAACCACAAAAAAAACCCTTTCGGGTAGGGGATTACGTTTAATTCCGACAGCAAACTTTTGACACACTCGACACGGATGTTTCAGCTCACACCTTAAGGATAAAAAAAATCGACTCCAATGGATTATTAAGCGTACAACGGGCCGACACACGAACTTTGCGGGAACATTCAAAAAATTGTGCCCCTTGCTATCTTCCGGATCTTTCCCACAGCATGGGCTCGTGGGTGATGCCGATTATCGAGGCCACTGAGTGTCAATTACCTCGGCAATCTGATGGAGAAACAACAATGCTCCTTTGTGACTATTGCAATATGGGATTCCATATAGAGTATTTGGTTCCACCTATGCACACTATCTCGACTAGATAGTGGTTTTGCCACTCATGTCGCAACCTACCGGCTGTCCTTACCTCCTCCCCCATAGGCTAAGGAGCGGGGGGGGGGGATTCCACCCTTACTTACCTAATGTCTTTCTGTCTTTTATTTTCTTGCTAAGTCCATGTGTTTGGAATAATTTGCTTTTTTGGGCAGATTCATTTATTATTTCTTGCGCTATATATGCTTTGTACTCTGGCTGTGGTCACAAATACTGTACATATGTAATGGTCATTCATATTCTGGTGATTATCGGCGACCCACGCTGGATGTAATGCATGCCATTGACGGTTATATTGTCATGCACAACAACTGTCATGCATTAAGACCTCGGCGGGTATTATTATTTAATTGTATACTGATTGACGTTTAGGTGATGTGACAGGTTCATATCCGAAAGTTTGACTGGTGATGGGTATGGGACAAAGTTTGGATGATACTCCCGTACGGCACAGTGGGAACACGATGTGGAGTCCCCTTGGGACTAGACTGTGGTACGGCATCAGATATCAAGGGTTCAAACGGTTTCAAACCTGACAGATGTCTGAAGTCATGAATCCTCGGAGGTTCATGCATTATTTTTGCCTAGCTTAGGGAGGGTTTTTATCCTCGAGGTGTAGATGTAAGGCATCCCGAGGCAGCCAAGCAACACTCGTCTCTAAAAACTGGTAGCGTTTGAAGATAGAAATCTGCATGCTCAAAGACATATAGGAATTAGTGTAGCTCTACGGTTAGTGAAAGCATGGGATTAATGCGATTTGACAAGATAAGAACTTTGCAAATTAAGTACGACAATCAAACATTGGGAAGTTGTCATTTTTTGGCAAGATTTTTCTCATGATTTGTCGAACGTTGTTACATTTAGGGTTACACATAAACATTTAGTGACAGGCTAGTTTTGAGTAAGGGTTTTCTTTCACACCCATAGTCTATGCTTGTGGCTGTCTCTGAGCTCCATATTTTCTTTGTACCAAGTCCTTACCTAATCTACCGGCGTAATCCTGCCTGCAAGGTTTCCCTCCAGACTCTGTTTAACTTGTCGTGGTGTACGAAAGGTGTTGTGCGGGTTTGGTGTTTTAATGCTGTCAGAATGTTGACTTTGCAATCTAACTCTCCTCCAGTCTAGCTGCGACCCACGTTGGATGTGATGCATGCCATTCACGGTTGTACTGTCATGCACGACAAAGAAAGATAAGAATAATATTTTTCCTATTTTCAACACTGGTATGGCGGATGCAACGAGGACAATATGATCAAATATATTTACATGGTTTTGATTCACGTATGTGCTTGATGCCACATGCTGTCCGTTAGCATTCGTCCATTTTTTAGTTTTTTTTGTTAGATGAATAAGCCGCCGCGTCATTGTTTAATACATTATTACACCTATTATTTGTATCTATTCTACAAGACTTAGCGGAGAGGGCAGCAAACTACTGTGGACTACATAGGACTCAAGATGGAATCCGAGCATGTCCAACCTTTTTGATACAATGACCTTCTATTTTGAGTCTGCCATCTTGGCCACCAAGAAGGCATCCATGATTGCCTTCTCTTTGACTCTCTCTCTCTCTCTTTGTATCAAGAATCTAAGAATAGAAAAGTTAAACTATCATTTACCTTTTTAAACAGAAGCAATAGGTGATATGTTCCGGAAATTTCGATTGGACAAACAAAAGACGTGTACCAAGCCCATAGAGCTAAAAAAATTGGTGAAGGAAATGTTGAGGGAGATGTTATGGTTTTGGATGACCAGATCAGACCAGATAAATAAGATTATATGCGGAACATGCCATATGATAGATTGTAAGAATCAAGATATATTTTATGAACTGGACTTGGCCGAACATTGCAGCTGTTTTATAAGTCCATAGTAGGAGTCTAACAATCCCTGGAAAAACGACAGAGTGGCAGCCAAGGGTTATTAGATATCTTATGGGAACAAGGGAATTTTGGTTGATTTTGTTGGTTTGAAGCAATTCCAACCATGAAATTACCCTCGAAAGCACCACAAACTACCCCAAAATTAGCCTACTTTGAAGCCACCCAGAATTCTACAGAATTACCAAATCAATCTGAAACCTCATTAAAAGATATTTAATTGTCCATTAAGTATTCCCAAAAGTTTTCATATAAATGTACCCAACAGAATTATCACACCACCTAGTCAAAGTTGCAGAAAAACAGCCTGCCAGAACTTTGATAAATCTGACAAACTTCGCAATGAAGCCCCAAGAAAATTAGAAACACAATAGGTCTGCAAATTTGCCACAATATTGCCAATACAAAGAGGAACACACATGCAAAATTTCAGATAATTCTGCTAATAAAACTGAGAGCAATTCTTAAATGAAATTCCCAAAAAAGAGCAAAAATAGTTTCTGTCCAAAAAGTTCCTAAGTCCAAAATGACTAAGTCCTACAATTATACACTATAGCTCACTACTGAATGCACGGAGGCATACCAGCTGTACGTAATCTAACCATCTACCTCTATTAGTGTTAGTATACCCGAATACTTCGAGGTATGTCAGAATGATTAAATCGACACTAACAACTAATACACAAAAGACAAACCAATGTTGCAAATAATAACAAAGAATCTCACAGAATCGAATGGTGAGTCATCTAGAGTAATTCAACAAGACTCCGCGAATCTCGTCAAAGAATCTAGTACGTCCAACATTAAATATCGTGTGGTTGACGCGATTTGTGTCCCCACTACTTAGGAAAAATTACTGCGGCCTATTTCGGCGGCCGCCGTTCGTTACGAAGTGAATTCTTGTCTTTTTGCAAAAGTAACATCGTATAACCAAAATCAAAAGTGTACGTACGACGTACACTAAGAGGTACTTCGAATAGAGTATATTAGATCGGAAAGCGATCCGCCCTCCATTTCTTACTTGTTCGCACCACTCAATAAGTCACTTTACTTTTATTCATACGTTTGCTCCCCCAATCCGTGAATCCATTTGAACCTCCACATTAATTCCAATTAATACGTTACATACGAAATGTTGCGTGCACACAAAATGTCGCGTATTGCACGTAGCTAACTTTTCAAACCAACACTCCCCCAAAAATTTAGTTTCGTGCACATGTAATAAAATATGTTGCATGTCACATGTATACCTTTCCATACCTTCAAATTCCTTCCTTTTTCTTTTCGTTCAAGCGTCACCACCGCTTCCGCTGACGTCACCATTGCTTCAGCTGCTTGCCGCCATGTCTTCCAAATTCCATCTTCCCAAATACACTTACTGCCATGTCTTCCAAATTGCATCCTTCCCAAACACACCATTGCTTTCGCTGCCTCCTTTTAGGTCTTCAAAAAACTTCCTTTTTCAACCAATTTTAAAAAAAAAAAAATCATAAATGCTAACTTTTCAAACCAACAGACTTTAGGTGGGGATAATACTTAGATCGCTACTTGGAGTGATGCCTTTTATGGGGATCTGCCATTGAGAAGGTCAATATCTAGATATGTCTTGCAAATTAGTTTAAGTGCTTGCTGTTGGAGCTATAAGTAGTAGAAGGTTGTTGCTCAATCCGAAATGGAGGTTGAGTACATGTGGAGGTTGAGTACATGGCCTCCGTGAAGTTGTGAAAAAGTTAATGTGGGTGAAACCTTTTTTGGAAAAATTGATATTAATGAAAAATGAAGTGCAAAAATTCGAACCATTCATAACACGATTTTGCTGGCTATGCGAAACTTCCCCTCCTCATTCCCGATATCCACCTTTTCCTCCATAACATTTTTCATCTTCCTTTTACGCAATTTCTCTTTTCTCTTTTTATCGACCTCGTCTTCCGAATCACTACTCTCAATATCATCTGTATCTGGATCTGGATTTTTGAGACTTGCAACTTGCCTTTATAATGGGCAACCGAGAGGGGCTTATCAAAAGTGCGAAGAAGACCGTCGAACAGAACTCTAAACTCCTCAAATATTGACACTTGCACGTTTTTGACTTCGACTTCCTCCTTTTGACAATGCTTGTCTTCAAACTATTCGCCACTAAAACCTCTCTCACTCCGTTCAAAACCTCTCTCACTTTGTTTAGGTGTGTCGGCTTGCTCCGGAGTGGGAGTAAATGACATTGCAAGTGAAAAGACATATGCAAACTTCTTTTTCTTGCCGCCCATGGCTGCGATGCTAGCCACACTCAAAAGGGAATACTTCTAAGTGAATGATAAAACCTGCCCTAATACCAATTGTTAAGTTCAGGATCGCTTGACAAATTCTCATAACAGAAATCACTCACATCGGAAGCACAAATATAGAAAGCTCATATATTGTACTTGGGCTTGTGAAAATATCACTATATTTGACCGAAGTTTCTCACAACAATATTTCCTGACTCACTCACTCACTTTTTAATTCTTAACTCTGAACACTTACTGTGATAATATATGACTGCCACAAGCTGTTCCCTTAATACCTTCCAAGGGACCAACAACTAACTACCACAAAAGCCCACTATGAAACTAACCAATAAACGTCGAAATCCACATGTGGACGTGCGACGTACAAAACACATTGGCACGCGGAACATTCCACGACACGCCCAACAAAACACAAAGAAGCCGAAACTACATGGCGCATAGCGAACGTGCGCTAAAAACAAAGTAGACGCACTAAATCACTGAACTTACCTTAGAGACAAAATGATACCGACAAATTGCAAAGCCGCAAATAAAAGTTAAATGTAATCAATTAGTCGTAACAAAAAGTTAATCCAAACTCAGACTAAAACATAACTAAGACCAAACCAAGCAAAACTTACCTGTGATACAACGCGAACTAAATAATATAAATCGGTCAAACCAGCCGATTCTACCAATATTCCAACATTATTAATATTCTTACCTTTAATTGACCTACCTAATGGATTAAGGGCTAAAACACAAACTTATTTATGAAACAAAAGCTAAACAATTCGAAACTAAATGGCCGAGTGGATTGTCGCGCGTCCGCCGATTACACATTGGGATCGAACAAAGAACACGTGTGTTGACCATAGCCTTTTTCAGCCATGGATTACTCTTAGAAGCACCACGGACTACCCCTCAAACAGTTGTGTTTCACACAGCACAGATTACTCAACAATACACAAAATCTCTTCAAATTGCACCAATAAGCAGTATAATATAGACACTGTAAGATCCCAAAGTTACAACCAAATCCACCAAGGAATCTAGAAGATTTAAGCTCTAGAGTTTCACAAACACAGTTGACACCTTCACAAACGGACCACTTAGACTACTCACAAAATCTTACAGAGATACATGAATAGAATGAAACTTCACACACATATATATTTTGTGTTTTAGAAAAAACCCACAAAGTTTCACATGAAAGCATCAAACAGAGTGATCACACAAACACGTCAAAGATGCCGAAAGCAGTTTGCCATTGCTTTGATAATACTTGACAACGATACCTAAAATAATCAAAGTCTTGCAAGTTATACTCAGAGAGTTAACTACTGAATGTTCGGAGGCATACAAGCCGTATTGTATCTACTCTAATAAAGCTAATTATCCAAAAGGACAGACCTCTGTTGTACAGACTATTTACACCGACATATTCGCAATCTTCGTATGTCAGAAACCTAGCTTCCGCTAAGCAACTACTAAGCTACCACTATCGTTCAATCATCATTACTCGAAATCTATCCTATTCATCTTATCTGCAGCTGCGCTGGCTGCGCTGTTTGTACGGATCAAAAAAATAGCCGCTGCAACGTTGACTTAACTGCGTCACAGCTCCGCCGTACCGGTGGCGCATATTTCAATATTTCGTTTATTTCATATCGGATCGCTTCGCGATCCGCCATCCATTTATTAGTGAGTGTTTACGCCACTTTAATTATATCCATACGTTCGCTCCCCCAATTTGTGAATCAATTCGAGTCTCCATATTAAATCCACTTAGCAGTTACGCACAAAAAGTCTCGTACTCACGAAACTAACTTTTCAAAACAACACTCCCCGAAAATTTAGTTTCATGCATCCATAAAAATATGCAGCGTGAAATGCTATCTTGCTACACTGCACTAGTTTGATATCGTAGCGCAGTAAAAGTGCAGCGTGTGTTGTTATGCCGCTACGCTGCGCTAGTTTGACATCGCAGACCAGTATGAATGCAAAGTGCCGTGGTACTGCTATGCTGCCATGCTGCGCTAATTTTGACATCGCAGCCCAATACGAATAAATAATCTAGCTTGTACTGCTATGCACCCATGTTGCGTTATTTTGACATCGCAGCCCTAGCAACTGCTCCTTTTACCCTTAACTTCTTCCTCACAGCCTCATCTACTAAGACTACAGCTTTGTAACTTAACACTCCCCTAAAGCTTTAGACTCAGTAGTCCATTCTGTATGCAGATATATCTATTCTAATGGATATACAGACAAAAGAAAATATTTAGAGATACAAAAATTACTATCAACCCCCACTATTCAAAGTTTCGGTTACATGCGCACATCCAATAAAACGCCAAAAATAAAGTACACTCAAAGGCAAAAGATGACATCCATTTTCGTACGGCAATACATTTTATCGTTGCTGTTTCAATTTCATGGAAAAACGACAAAAAAAGGTTTGACTTTGACACACGGGCACACGTCATTACCGCCACAAACGACAAGCTCAAGTCTTTCGACAGAGAATCCTACATTTTGTGACGTCATGGAAACCTAGCTGTACACGTCACATTATCCATCTATATGACAAAGTCAATTATCAATGAAAATTGTAGAAAAATCCAGACTGTACGGAAATATCTCCGTACATCTTGCAAAGTCAATGAGCGTACGGTCTATTACGACGTATTTTGAAAATTGTTGGGTGACGTACATCTGTAACCTACATTTTTGTCGTTTTTTGTGCACGGACAAATAGTCAAAACCCTAGAGTTAGTCAGAAAGGACAAAAACATACATCCTTGCAAGCCTGGCATCTGTACTTCCGTACTTGGTCCGGTTGGGCTCATTGGGAGGCCAGCCAAACGGTTTGGATGGAAACCGAAAGTGATACTTGCGAGTCAATCCTAGCCGTTGGATTAATCCGGTTAAACCATGACGTTTAAACTTGGAGGATGAGATAAAGCCGTTTAAACAGCTAGTTAAACCGTCACCCGATATTCCTTGGTGAGCTTGGGCGCAGTGCACAAACTTTTCTTTTAGGGGGAAATTCCGTAACGCAGAAAATTACAGTACGGTATTCTAATGGATTTCGTACGTTTCAGTAGAATTTCGTACAGTAATTTTGAATTGGTTTTTTTTAACATGTTTTTGCTGGGCTTTGTTTTTAATATTATTATATTTTCGTTATGACTATTTTGCTTTTTTTTCTTTTTGTACTTTTGTCACACTTCGTCTTTCTTTTCCTTTTGTCTTATATTTTTTCTTCACTTTTGTTTTCTAGCTTAAAAATTCAGGACAGTCAGGTCTAAAAACGGTTATTCCGTGGCTACACGAGTTAGGGCCGTACGATTTAAATCTGAAGCGTCATGAACTGTCCAGTCATTTGTACGGCTTTCAATTGACGGCTATCGCGCTCTGATTGGCCCGGAGAAGTAAACTTTGTTTTTTTCCTTTCTCTCATTTTCTTCGTCACGTCTGTCCTTTAATTGCACCAGTGGCTCATCTTCCGCCGGGATAATTGTACGGATCCAGTATTATACTTAATTGTACGGATCTATTATGATCCATAATTGTACGGATAATCTGCGGGCAGCAATTTTTGGCGCTCCGATGTCGTTTAGTGAAATATAGTTATAATCTTCAAAGACATTTCCGTACTGCCACGTAGAGCGTACAATTTGAATTGTCCTACCGTACTTTATCGTCCTTCTATAAATGAACGTTAATGCTTTCAAGGTGCGTCTCCATGTGCCAAATTAAGTATATTTTTTGTCGATTTTATTTAAAACTTAGTGCCGTACTGCCTAAGTTACAACCGTACAAAGAAATCGAACGAATTAGGGTACGGCCCATGTGGCTAAGAACGGATTTTTTTTACGAATGGTACTATTACACGTTTTTTATCTGACGTACAAGTTCAAGGTCTAAAACGGTTATTCCAAGGTATTTTTCGATTGATTGGCCGTACAACTTTAATCTGAAGCATCCTTATCTGCCCAATCATTTGTCCGGCTTTGAAATGACGCCTGTCGAGCTCTGATTGGTCGCAAGAAGTAAACATTTTTCTTTTCCTTTCTTTCATTTCTTCGTCACGTCGCCACATTCAGTGCACAATCGGAATGTACGGTACCGGTGTACTATCTCACTGTACGGTATGTACGGTAATGCCATAAAAGGTCGAAATCCCTTGCACACTTTTCGGCCGCGGGCACGCGATTCCCGCTCATCTTTTGAAGAATTCAACAGTTTGTGACGTCCCTGTTCTATGTCTAGCTTTTGCCAAAGGATTTTCGAATGTACAATCTTATTGGAAAATTTGAGGGATCGAAAATAAAAACAAGCGAACAAAATAATACACTCCCACACAAGCGAAAGTAGACATAAAAAACAAAAAGAAAAAAACAAACACCACAACAAACATAGAAAGAGCACTTGAGCAGAAGGCAATAAATTCCACAGTTTTCCACACTAATAGGTTTCCCTCTCACTCTCTCTCTCTAAACTCTCAACATGGACAAAATTTGAACGTATTGCCGTACCACCAAAGGGACACTGAATCGCACAGAATACGTCCATATCATAGTTCAAAAGTAGGTGAAAGTAGGCCCATACAATATGCCTATTGTATGCAAAACATAAAATATGACCTTAAGACCCATACTGTATTAGGACCTATTTGGACCAATTAAAACATTCGGACCAAAAAAAAATTAATACACCGTCAGATTCGGACGATCGGACAGTCGATGATCAAAGTAGCGATCTAAGAAGATCACATGAAAAGCCCATAACACAACTTACGATGAAGGCGCCGACCAAAGGCCTACCATAAAAACGCCTACTTTTGAACTATGGTCCATATCATACAACGCCAACGAAGCTACACCGCTCATCGTTATTAGCACTAAAGATTCATTAATGTTAATGCCAATTAGAAGTAATAATACTAATTTAGTGTAAGGATACGTGGCAGATTGTAGTTAACGTCGACTCTATTTTATGATTATTGGCCAAAAAAAGTCAAGACCTACTTGGTGTTATTAACACTGATAACGATGAGCGGATGAGCGGTGTAGTGTACAGTACACAGAGGTAAAAGTGTACTATAAAACTACACTAAAAAACTACACAACAGCTGTGCACAGTTAACAAGTTTCGACTCAAATTAAATCGTCGCCTCTCCCGATCCTTTCCCAATCTAAATAAACACTTTGGGCGCTCCGAAAAAAACCGGTTTCTCATCCGTTTTTCAAAAAAAAAATTGCGGATTTTACAGTTGATCGTCGCCGTTGATGTCAGTGCCATTTTCCATCGTGCGACCCCGAACACATTGCGAAAAATGTGATTTTTGTCGCATTTAGTAGCTAAAGCCTAAACATATGCAACAAACTAAATGTAGCGCCAATTTTCTTTTTTTTTAGATTTGGGCGGAATTACATCGAAGAAAAGATCCTCTCATTTTGCAAACAGGCATGTCAACTGTACTTTTTGTACTTTTGGTGTCCACCATTGCTGTTTTTGGTTATGCCTGTTTTATTGTTTTATTATTATAAACGATAGAAAGAGTCAAAAAAGTACAAATTGTGCCTCATTCTGTAGTTGACCAGTCACGGTACGCGACAAAATTTGTTCAAAAAACAAAAAATTTGTAGACAGAGGTAGTCCGTCGATAGAAACCCAAAATTGGCGCGAATTTATAAATTTCGGAGAAAAATAATTTTGAGGGGTTAGAAGGGTTAGAAGGAAGCAATTAACATCGCCGCAACCATTCAGTTATTTAATATAACAATAACTATAAATTTTATTTATAAATAGGAATGTATTTAACACTTATTAACAATAATAATTATGCTTAGATACCAACAAAAGAAAGAAAATTAGCTTGCAGAATATGTGAGTTAGAAAGAAAAATAAAAATTATATACATATAAAAAAAAAAAAACAAATAAATAAACAAGATATTAATGATTAAAAATAGAAATACATACAACATCTAACGTAAAAAATAAAATTGAACCTAAAAAAAACAAAAAAAATTAAAAATTATATATGCTTTGACTGTTAAAAAAAAAACCTAAAAGAATCAAAAAAATACATCCTGACGAGAAAAAAAAAAAAAAAAAAATGAAGCTGGTAGAT